>CACRXK020008464.1:0-20766 GCA_902702795.2 Paramuricea clavata
CTTAATTTCACTGTTATAATTGTGGTCATGGTAAATCATATACATATCTCAAATGACGTCTATGTTTGGTAACTTCGGTTCAGTTGACTATTAGCGCTAAGGATAAGCTTGAGAAATCGTGATTTCCGACAATACGAGTTAAATTTAATTCGGCGTCATGTCTTATTACACGGCGGATCAGTGTAATAAGACATGACGCCGAATTAAATTTAATTTTTTACACTTAGCCTACATTCGTGCAGCAAACACCATGACGTGCTAAATGTTTTCCTTATTCAATACTGATTTCATATGCATATTTCCATTGACTGATCGGTATAGAGCGTTTTATCGTAAGCCATTTGCTTTACAAATTATAAACATGACTTCAATGAGAAACTTGCGTGCGTATATGAAACTACAGGTTTTCAGCATAAAATCTACACACCAGGCTGTTCCGGTGTTGTTCATTGCTTGCAAAATGAAACGTTTGCGAGTTCGCGAGAAAATACTCAAACATTAATAAATTTTCACATGATATAATTTCACTAAACAACGAAAGGTCATCATTACAATGACATATAGGCTATAGCTGACGAGAGCGTCAAGCGAATAAGTTATTGTGAGGAAGAAAAGCAATTACATTAAGATTGGTGTCAAGATAAGATGTGTTAACACAATTAGGCTAGAAGCGATAATAAGGTAAAAATGTATAAGTGTTTGCTGCCAAGAGGAAATTTTAAGTTAATAGGTTTTGCGGCGTAAAGATTCATTGAACTAAGCTGCGCGACAGCTTCAAAACAAAGTAGCTATATGGATGTAATAAGCGAGAGGATGCAGACAACTTAATTGCACAAGCTCTTACTGTAGGTATTTTGTTTCTAGGTAGATATATATATATAGGGGGCTGAATAAAAAATATGAGTAAAGCGTTTCATAAATCGGCGAGTACTGCATGTTGTTATTGACAGAAACTTTCTCGTATAATAAACACGCATAATCAAAACTGTTAATAAGCTTAATTCGCTCTACTCGCTGATCTAACTATATTCAATATAAAATTACAACGTCGCGTCATCATAACTCTCATCTATTACGAACATAATTATCATATAACATCACATACAACATCAATATCGGCATGGGTTAGCCTGCATGTGCGGGAATATATATATAATACACTACACTCTACAGTTAAATATTTAAGTTTCAGCAGCAACTGGATTCGGTGCATGATATAAAAAATTATTACATGCACTAACTTAATTCCCCTAGTGTATCGCATATAAAAACAGGTACACTGACTAATGCTTCTCCACAACTCACAGCTGCTGTTACGATATGAACTTCCAGGTTATTACTTCCGATATGCAAATATGTTAGGTCACGCGATCAGACACACTTGGCTGAACGAGGACACGGATTTACATATTGTTGTTGTAACTTTTATGAGACTTTTTGGTTAGACCTAGTAGAGAAAGGTTGATGTATATATGAGACATTAAAAATACCGATTACAAACAGCTGCTGAATTATTTTAATCCCTCAAACCGTTTAACGGGCTATCCGTTAAACGCACACTTTCCTCTATCCGTTAAAACGGATTCCTTCATCCGTTTAAACTGGTGGCTTCATCCGTTAAAACGGATGCCACTATCCGTGAAAACGGCTTCTTCCATCCGTTTAAACGGTAACCTTTAACCGTGAAAACGGTTTCTCGAAAGCGTTAAAAAATATCATGGCACCGTTTTAACGTTTTCGAAGACCGTGAAAACGGTTTATACAAACCGTTCACTATCCGTTTGCAATCCGTTTTTTTGGCCGTTTTAACGGAAAAACGTTAACGTATGTTTTCCCAAAGAGGGTCACATTTTGTATATATAATAATCGCTGATATTAAAGCTCCGCGAGTACCTTTGTGATAACCGGAAACACATTCAGCTAAACAATAGAGCTATTTTAATTAATATAGCCATAATTTATGAGTTTTGCACTCCTTCATATTCGTTTTGCCGACAAATTTTATTGCGAATAACTTAATTTCAAGTATTCTACCTTAACCCTAAAAGTGTTTTAGACACCAAGCAGGTTGCACTTTCGAGAATTTTTAGTTTGAATTTTGTACCTAATCATTAGTTGTTCGGCGAACGATAATACCGACTTCTTGGATGGAGACTGTTAGGCTTAAGATAAGATGTACATTCAAATTCTTTCAACATTCTTGAAGAAGACGAATATGTCTCAATACGCTGAAAAAAGTTTTTAATTTGACGCGAAACTTCCCGAGTTATGATGCACAATTTAACACATATTTGACCGCCGTTTTCGGGGTCAAATTTCAGTGTCGCTGACGCAAATTTTTTTTCCGTAGACAGTCGGACTCCTCATTGATAGTCGGACGCATCATTGACCCGCCCCTTAGACAAAACATTCAGCGGATACTCTTATTAGATGCGCCTTCCCAGTGTGTCTTGCGCATGATGTTTACAGCAGATCACTAATTACCGCAAACGCCATACTTTAAATCGTATTCTGATGTCAACTGTAAGCTGTTCGAAGTAATAGCAACTTGTGGTTGTAGATTGAAGCATTAATTATAATTTATATGGCTACTTAGCTTTCGGAAACGTGTAGGACCATACCTTCAAATGCAATTTGAAGTTTACCGTTTGCGCTTATTGCTTGTCTGCCGTAAGCCTAAATCACAAAGTCTGTAATATTGAAGTGGGGGTGGTGACTGAACATAGGTGCGCATCGGTTAAAAATCTAGTTAAAGGGCGGATTATGAATAATTGTTTCGATTAAGGTGAGTGTTCTGTGGCGCTGAATTAATGAATTATGGACAATGTCGTAGCTAGGCATGATAATTGGGGGGGGGGGAGTATATTCATACATTCATGTTCACGTATTGTAAAAACAATCGCTTTCAAAAGAAATCCGTCGGGCAGAACACGAATATATGAATATACTCCCCCCCCCCCCAATTATCTATCTAGCTACGGCCCTGATTATGGATATTAATGATGCGAGATGCGTCTTCCCACTTTTTCCAAAATTCAAAAAGTACCATTTGTGGATTAAATTTTTTTCTGGTATGACAGTACATTTGTAACGATTCACATAATCTGTGAACTACATAACGTTTACAAAACTTGATAAAAATGTAGAAAGTCATACATTCCCAGAAAAATAATCTATATAATATTTTGTACCAATAAATTAGGTTCAATAACCATGTTATAACATGTGTTGTAACATTTGTATGCTTGGTCATGTTCATGCATTTATTGAAACGATCCCAGCTATACTATTACTAAAATGATTCCAGCTCACATACTAATAAGTATTGGGATTTTTTTTTTGTTTCCTGTTCCTGTAAAGTTATAGGCCTATTAAAACAAATTTCCTGACTTTTGGATAACTTTTATGAAAAAAAATTATGTTTTCATCACAATGCAAGGTTAAATACAATTTGTGAATTTATCAAATTTCATTTAATTTCGCGTTTTCAAGATCTCAAACATTATCGCTGTGCAGCACTTTTCTTATCTTTGAATGACGGTCGAAACAAAGTATAGATTATTTCCTGGTAACTAAGCCTGATAAAATAATAGCTTTCCATATTGAACTTGTTCAGGTGTCTATAAACCTAGATTTTATATCAAACTATTATTATAAATTGTCAAAGTGTGATGTCTATCTTGTTATACACCCTTCATAAGACTATAAATAAATAAAATTAATATATGATCACAGTAATCCCGTGTATATCACAGTAATCCTGTGTATATCTTCAAATATAGTTATATAGAGAATTAAATATGTAAACCTTGACATCTTCTCTCAGGATTCTTGCCCAAATAAATCTGCCTATCGTATTCTTGGAAGCGAAAAAGAGCGCAACCCTTTGAACGCTAATATTTTGCGACTTGGTCACGCGATTTTGGTTGCTAAATAAGCTATACACGTCACAGTTCGAAGCCCTTTCTAACGGTTCCCCGTACCACATTTGAGATGCTTTCGCGACCTTTGTTCTACTTTTTTTAAAGTCTTGATAAAGCAGTTGCATCTCAGATCCTGCGGCGTGTCTCAGAAAAGTGAGGATGAATTTTCTGCTAAGACGTGCAACAAAATATTTTTGAGTTATCATGTGGCGGCGATATGGCGACGTCTGCTAAATTGTGGTTGTATCCGTATAGGTATCCTGGTTACCGTGGTTACTTGTATACCAATGACGACATGGTTGTAAACTGGTGGACATTCTACCATCTTGATAAGGAAAAATTTTGGCAAGGTGGGAGAATGGACATGAACAATAACGGTCATATTATGGGAAATCGACCAATACCAAACAATTGGCCTTGGTGGAGCGTGAAAACTACATCTGCAAAGGCTTGCGAAGACTCTTACTTGGAAATCACGAATGAAAATCGCTCGAGCGAATATACAAACGTAACGAAATTGATAAAAATACACCGTGTTAATGGCGGAGGGAAGAAGCGTTGCTTTAACACCTGGTCAGACCTATTTTATGTACCCAAGAAATTCAGTGATCAGTGGCAGCGAATTTCTTTCGTGTTTCATAAAAATCGAGTGTTTTTGGAAGTTGCAGTGCCGACGATTATGAGTTTTCTAGATTTACATGATTCTTGGGAAAAGCATTATGGGCTATATCTGCCGGACAAGTATGGCTCTATTAATTTTGCTGATGGAAAATTGGTCTGGATAAATTATAACTATGATATTAAATTTATACATCCTGTTAAATTTCTTGGGAATGTAGCCAAACCGAATAGAGAAAAGTTAAAAAATGATATAATTCCTTATTCTAAACGGTTCACAAAATGTTAGAAAATGCTGTAAGCAATTTTTAGGTATCTTGTCCGATAAAATTAAAAGTAGTTAGTTTTCTGCCAGATAGATGTTTGAGAGCAAATTTACATAATTTTTTAGAGCTAATTAGCTGGAGCTGCAAAAAATGCGAGTATTTATAGATTATGTGGCCTTGAGATTCTGGCACAGCGCTCTAACAAACATATGTAGAATAACTCACCAAATTAATGACGAGTACTTTTTAATATGGAAGAAAAACCATATTATTACTTTATTAGAAACATACATGAAAACATTGTAGAAAAGCTAAGCAAGTTGAAGCTCACTTGAACGCATGAAATATTAAGAATAAAAATAACTTACTCACTTATAATAGTTAGTTTGTGGAAACACAACGTAAATTTATTACTGCAAAGCTTTCGATCCGTAATCCCGGATCTTCATCAGTGCTAATAATATCACAGAATAGAAAATAGACCAGAAGCCTCACTTAGCCAAAATTATGTCCGAGATTTTTTATGCGCAAGCGCGAGCAAGTGTAATCACGACGAGCAAGTGTAATCGCGAGAAAGTGTAATCACGACGCCATCAAGCGCGAGCAACGCCATCAATTGCCATCACTAGGTAATAAAGATTGCTGTTTTAATTAACTTAACCGTTTTTAAATGCCACAGGTCCAAATAATGGGTCATCGCAACAGGAAGAACCAACGTAAAAAACAAAAGCGTAAAATATTTGCGCAATAATTGCAGAATATACAGCGTACATTTTGGGCATGTTTTGCGATTTTCAAGAAAAACCGTTGATTTGAAGGATTGACGCTGACGAACGCTGATGTGATGTTCGCAGCAAGTGTCACACATGTCATCTTGCGTGCGAAATTCGTGATCCGCAAGGCAAAAATCGCGGACACGAAAATGTTAGGGAAAGGTGTACAGTGAGACTTCTGGTCTATTTTCTATTCTGTGATAATATGTGACTTGTTTAGTTCACACGCCCTTTTTATATACAAAAGTGTCGTGATCTGTTGGCTCGCGTCATTTGAAATTTAATTAAAATACTCATTAAAAATTCATAAACCTTGTGGCAAATCATGTCAGTCATAACATGTCACGTGGAGTGACTTTATATCTGATAAAACTCATCTTCATTTGTATTCTTTATATAATTGTTCATCCTAATTAGTATGATTATATAATTGTTCATCCTAATTAGTATTCTTTTGTAGTCGTATTTTAAGCTATTCAAAACACTCGAACTCGCGTTTTATCATATCTAAAACGCTCGGCTGCGCCTCGCGTTTTAAATATGATAAAACACTCCTTCTCGTGTTTTAAATAGTACTTAAACGGCACATCAACCACGTCATTTCAAACGTAGTGAAGTGATTCCAATTAACGCGCGCGCATCCAAGACAAGAGAAATTAATTTTGCACATTAAAGAGAGCGCTCCGGTCACGTACTATCTAGTAGATTTCCCTCCTCATCTATAGTATTGTGCTATACGATTTCAATTGACTCTCTCATTTTGCGAGAGAACTTATGACTATCAATCGCCAAAATGGTTGCTTCGTCCCATTTTATACGATTGTCGTAAGTCCAAGTATGTTTAGCCACAGCAGATTTATCTTGCTCGGCGTTCTCGCAATTCATCTTGTTTTCTTTAAGACGTACTGAGAGATTTCGACCAGTTTCACCAATGTAAACTAGACCACATTCACAAGGAATGCGGTACACACCAGGTTTCTGAGATTCACTTACGTTATCTTTATGTGTGTAAAGAGCTCGAAACAATTTGTTTTCGTTGGAATGGTATACCTTTATAAAGTCTTCATAACTAGTTACAACGTTTTCATTTAATGTACATTATTCATAATATTAAAGTAGTGCTTTAGTTTTCCAGTCAACTAAAATATATTTATACCCGATAGCTAGAAAGTCTCGAACTTGATCACTATAAGCTCTGTTAGATCACGGTTAATCGAACGAGACTGGTTAGGCTACTTGTACCACGTGACAAATTATGTTATTCTACCTTGTTTTGAAGGGTCACGTGGTCCGTTCCCTGCATCAGATCTCAATCGCTTATTAGGAATATAAAGAATGTACACAAAACCTGCGTTCGAAATTTCAATATAAAGCGGTTGTTTTTTTATTTCAATTCTATTTTTTTGTTGGATGGCAAGACAAATGTCATGCCTAGCGAAAACTGTGCATTTTATGGTTGTTCAAGCAGCAGAAAGCACGGGCTTTCATTCTTTAAAATGCCGTCCGTTCGTGCCGACGACAGCGAGCAAACCTGACAATTGAATGAAAACGCGTGATAGGAATGGACAAATTTAATCCTGAGGACACGGTGTTGACTACAGACTTTAAAAAACGTATTGAAGCAAGCAACGTTTATCTCTGTGAACTTCATTTCAAGCCCGAATGCATTTTAACAAGTATGCTTGCCAGAAGATGTGAACACTCAATCAGTTGTACATTGGTCGACCCAACATCTGATCACAACTTGGTTGGGTTTCCTGATTCATGTTCTCAGCGAAAGGTTTATGTAAGATGGGTTAGGGGACTATTTTGGTCATGAACAAGCGAAAGGTGGACACTCTGACAGACTGACAATCCCACAGCCCAGCAGTTTGGCTACAATGACCTCACCGTTGCTGCACAAAGAGACATTGCACCTGCTATCAGAGTTAGTGATGAACCTGTGAAGAAAAGAAAAAGCCCAAAGAAATGACCTAGTACCACTTAAGTAACGCATGTTCTCATAATTTATTTGAAGTTATGCAATTTTATGAGTTGTCAAAAATTCTCTTTTAAGCTCCCCCCCCCTCATTTAAAACCCGTGTTATTTCTCCTTTGCAAGTAAAAACACATGAGTTGATTGTGCTCTTATTAGATATACTAATTAATCAGCCTAGAATTTGACATTAGAAATTGAGAACAGTTGGCAATATATTGATATAAATATTGGCTTTTGTTTATGCATTAACCTTGGCATTGCACCCTGATGCACCCATCCCTACTTTATTATTTTACTCTAACACTAGACAGTTTTACCTATTAAGGGGAGAGTCCTGCCACTCAATGGGCTAATTCAGTATGAATTTGTATTCCCATTTCTCATAGACATGTTGTAAAATGACATCATTATAAAATTGCAAAGCTTACATACATATCCAAATAATGAAAGCATTTTTATTACTCTATGTTTTGACCATTTGGAATGAATATGTTTGTGGTGTTAATACTCTAAGTGTGCATCCCCAACAGGCAAGCTTAAAAAATTGCCTGACCACGGTGGGATTCGAACCTGTGACCTTTGGGATACTAGTGAACCGACATGACCTCATAGCTCAGTTGGCTGAGCATTGAACTAGTATCCCAAAGGTTGTGGGTTCGAATCCCACTGTGGTCAGGCGGACTTTTCAACTTGCCAGGTGTGGATGCACACTCAGAGTAACACCACAAACATCATATTCAGCTTAGTACATAACACCAACACACATATAAAGTATGGAATGAATGTAGTAATATGTATAGTAATGAAAATGGTAGGTACCATCGTTGTATACCTCATCAGCAACACAAAGTATTTGCAATTCTTGATAATTTGTTATGGTATCCTTACCTGTGTGCAGCACCGGTTGACAACATGCTGCGAAATGTGTTGTAGAACATGGCACTGAGCCACAAGGTGTCTGTTTATCTGAAGTACGTTTTTCCAGGGGTTAATTGTGCACAATCAAAATTTGTTATAAACTATAAATTATTACATGGCGAGGAACATATTTATGTATACTCTGACAGTATTTACAACCGCCAACGTTCTAATAACATTATATAACTATTTAAAATATTCATATTGATAAAACAATTTAATAAGACTATCAGTTGTAAGAATTACTGCAAATGTATTTTCACAGGTGATTAACCTGCATGCTAGCAATACAGTGGAAATGCATGATTGTGGAATATTTAATCTTGTAGTTGATTAATGATAATTATCCTGGCCATAATGTTGCTTTAATATGACAGTGAATGAACAGGTATGCTTATTTTTCTACTTTGGCATTTTGCCTACTTTAGCTAAAAAATCTTTCGCATCAACTGCTAGAGTGTATCCTTTGCAAAACAGTGGTTTCCAACAATAGTCAAAATGCTTAAGGGAAAAACTAGTTAAAGCAATATGTATCTGACCAGTGTACACCACCAAATTACCAATATCAACAGCAACTTCTGTCACCCTATTATGGCATAAGTATGGTGTTGAAGGTTTTTTTTGTAAATGGCAGTTTCAAATGAAAACTATACATATCTATATTTATATTAGACCTAATCGAGAGCATTTACCATATATGTAACACTGCTCATCTGGTACAGCTCTCACTTTTGGAGCCTACATATTGTTGCTGCAAGAGGTAATGTCAGTCGAGGTCAGAGTGTGGTATAATGATAACACATGTATAGTTTCCAATCCATAGACGGATTTTCATATTTATTACTGGGGTGGTGCCAGAAATTTTAGGGGGGCGAGCCATGAGCGGGTGACTGAAGCAACACAAAGTGTCACCAAACCCCAGTAAGGTCTATATTCTAGGGGTGGAGAACTAGAGCCGCGAGGGGGAGTTTAAGAGAAAACAAAGAATCCCAGGAAAAATTTGAAAAAAACTCATGATTTCTAGCTTCGAAAAAAAGTTTTGGAAGTTGTCAATTTGTCATATCAATGGATTTGGCATGTCCGATTGTCTGTTGAGACTTGAGAGAGTTAGAAACTTAAAGTTAAATGAACCTGTAAAAGTGTAAACCCAACAGGTCAATACACAATAATGCTTTTACTTTAATAAAGTCATTGACATTGTATTGTTTGAATCCGAGTACAATTTATGATGCCACTCCGATGTAATAATATTTGAGGCGTAAAGATTAAATCTAGGCAAGTCTATTTCCTAAAAGAATTAAAAACAAAAATAGTGTTCGTAAAAATTCCAAACGTTCCTTGCGTGCAAGCTATTCGCATAACAAGACACTGCAAACTCTATTCAGGGAAGATAATAGAGTTTCAAAACTTTACAATTGCTCCAATAAACCAGTGAATGCAAGCGAGGAGCGATTAGTTTCAGAGTGTTGCACTGTCTTTTTCTGTTCGAGTGTACTCCTATATATTTTTTTGTATCATCAGCACTCTGCACGTTGGAGTGGACTATTATTTATTTATTATGCCGAATATTGGGGGGGGGGTGAATTTTTTTTAGGAGGGGGGGAGGGGTTTATAGCTAATATTGGGGGTAGCACCCCCTGCACCCCCCAGAAAATCCGTCTATGTTCCAATCATTTTCACAATTTACATGATTGTCAACACAGTTTATGTTGCTGGTTAAGCTAATCTTTTCAGGCCCTTCCTTGTTCAGATAGTCCCTTGCATATAAAAGTGTGACCTTCCTCAACAACTTGATGACATTTTCCAAGCACAAAGTTTTGATACTATATAGCCTGCGACATACGACAAAGGTTCACGCTCAGCTTGGTCAACTTTCAACAGAACTTAGCTTGAATAAAGCATCAAAACAAAGCTTGAGTGCATGATGCAGTCTTGGCGCTGTTGCTCATTTCAACCCCATACAATTTTTCTCTTATAATTTGCCACTTGATCGATTCCACAATCGATGCAACAGTATCGTAGCAAAAATATGCAATTCTGGTCATGTTTGTTGGGAAGAAAATTCGCAGTGCTTCGAATATTCGTGTGTCTGGTTAAGCCGCCTTTAAATTAATAGACTTTAGTACACAATTTGTCACACTTTGGAAAGGGAACGATTTTTCACCATGTATTTCGCTCAAAGCGTCATTAAATTCGTCCTTTATATCCTCTCATTCAGCCTGCGTAACAGCCACGGTAACTTCAAAATTTTAGTCTTCATTTTCAGAATCTTCTAGGTAAATTTCAGACTCGCTTTGGCTTGATCTGTTCATACCGTTTGCCATACTCGATACGAGTGTCAAACAACCTCGGTGCTTTACGTTCGATTTTTTGTTCTTGAGTCATTATAATTTGATATTCTTCCTGTGGGATGTCCATAAACGCCGTGTATCCATAAAAATATGCTTTCAACTTGCGAAAAAGGTATAAAAATCGCTTAAATTTTGAAAAACACTCTAAATCTCTTAATGTTTTCTTAGTATCACTCCTTGTGTGATGCAGGGATCGCACCACGTGACATTTATTTTTGTGGTTCCCAACATAATTTCAGAGACCCTTTGAAGTTTGCCGGCTAGCCTAACCAGTCTCCTTCGATTAACCGTGGTTAGATTATCTCCTATAGTCCAACCTATATATTTAATGTTATTAAACTGACCTGAAACTTCAAGTGTCTTAAATCCCTAGTTTTCTGTTTTCTTCTGTTTTTTTCGTCGTCGAGAAATCTAGTTTGCGTTCGCGCATCGCAGGCTCAGGTTGCAACGATTAATCCAAAATGCCATCGATTCTTCGACTCCACGATTCATGTATAATAGTAAGAAGCTTGTATTTATGTACGTAATAGTCGGCTCATGCCATGCTTGTGGTGCATTTTTCGTTTATTAGCACATGCCCATATATAGACTTATATGGACTTATACGCACGCGCACAATTCCGAACTCCAATGGTGACATATTCAGTCCAGTTTCAAAATGGCGCCTTTTGGCTGAGTGACCAAAATATATTTCACATTGTTTCGTTGAATTTTCAAAGAGTTGTGCCGGTTTCCTATGGATTTTACGTTGTGTCGCGAATTTTACAAAGGACAAGTTAAAGGTTCCACAGTTTGACTTTTTAACTAATAAACAACTGTCTATAAATATCGTTGTAGAGTCATAAACATCCGTGGTGTAGTTGTGTTTATTTTTTGTCGCACTCTGGACTTTCTTGTGTGTTGAATTAATGTTTTTCTTTTTGTATTAATTAAACGGCTCTAAAATTTGGCTTCCAAAATTTAGCCGGCCCGGCGGATTTATACAATCAATATGTTGTATTAAACGACTCGAAAACCCCAAAATTTGGACCCGACGCGAATTTGTACAATATAGTGGAATATAAGCAAGAACAAGTTAAAGGTTCGACAGTTTATTTTGATTTATTGTATGGTTCTCATTTGCCTAATACAATAACATTTAATTCACAATAATATTAAAATACATGTATTGAAATTCGCGCAATATAGCTACTAGAATTCGCGCAAGTAAAGATAAAGCGAGCGTTCGATCAAAATACCAAAAAGAACTTAGACATTTATTGTATGGTTCTTATTTGCCTAATAGAATAACATTTAGTTCACAATATAATATAAACAAAATATAAACAAGGAAAAGTTAAAGGTTTGACAGTTTACCACACAGTGTCGACAATAGTGGACGAACAAACAGCTGAAACTACAACCTGGCGATCGCCTAGCGGTGGTACGTGGAAATTCGACAGCAAGGCACTGTGTGTTACCTGGCAAACAAAGAGTCAGAATTTTCTTTTGAGGGCGAAAACGGGGAGGAAGTGACCAAACAGATAATTTCGCACTTAAACCAAGGCGTGCACGCTTCGTTGAAAGCTTCGTTGAAAGCTTCGAACTTGGCGGGAGTTGAAGTGTTAGATTTGCAGGACTCTCGCGCTATCAGCTTATCCGACAACGACACAACAAATGGAAGTTTTCAGGCCTGTGGGGAGAGCGTTTCATGCGATGAAGAGAGTGTGATTCAAAATGTCATTAAACATTTGGATTCATTAACGCGCCAATTCGAAAACCACCGAACTGAGACGTCTGTTGTTCTAAACGAACTTGTTAATATATATGAGAATCAAAAAAGTCCGACGGCAACTGAAAATCTTACTAAAGAAAATAGATTATTGAAAGAAGAAAACAAGGCTCTTCAAACAGAGCTAACAAAATATAAAGATACTTTAACCGAACTAAATACAAAGCTGACGGATACTGAAAGTGAGAAATCAAGCCTCTTAACTGTTATTAGGTTGCTGAATGAAGAGCAAGCCACTGTAATGTGTTCAAATAAGGATGAATCTAGTCAAGCGCAACAAACACGGAGCTCATGGCAAATAGCTGGCCGCAAAACCATAAGTCAAAGTGCTGGTCACCATATAAATTTGAGCAATAAGTACTCTACCTTGCAAATTGAAGACGACGATGAGGCAGTAATGAGCGGTGACGCTGGAAATAATCAAACCTTAGTTCCCAAGAAGACTCCAACTATAGACCACGAAAAGAAAAGACGATTGAAAAACACCCCAAGAAATATCCAAGACACAAAGCAAAATTCCTTACCAATCAGCAATCAACGTGACACTATCCAACCGAAGAAACAACAATGTGATGTAGCTTTGGTGGGTGACTCCATGATTAAGCATGTTGATGTCCGAAAACTTCGTCATGGCACAAACAAACAGGTAACTGTTCGTACTTTTTCTGGGTGTAGAACCGACGAAATGGCTCACTATATAAAGCCGACACTTGCTTTAAAACCGAAGCAAGTTATTATTCATGTTGGGACGAATGATCTCAAAACGAATCACCGGCTGAAATTATTTACAACTTAAAAAACCTGGGCAATCAGGCAAAACAAGAAAACCCCCGCACTGGTGTCTCACTCTCACAGATAATAATTAGAAGTGATGACACAAGATTACAAAATAAATTAGTTGAAGTCAACAAATGCATACAAGATCTTTGCGAACAAGAGAACTGGGGTCTTATTGACAACAGTAATATCAGTAATATGCATTTGAATCCGTATGGACTACACTTAAACAAACGTGGCTCTGCTATATTAGCAAACAATATCAAATTGCATATAACTAACAATATAGATAACTATTGACTGGACTTGACGAATTGCAAACCACCGCCTATCAACAGTTCCAATTTACCAAAGCAAAATAATAATATTTATCCGAAACTAAAGGGATTAAAATTTGCCCATGTGAATATAACTAGCCTTCCAAAACATTTAGACGAATTAAAATTATTTCTCCAACAACTACCATTTGAAATATTAAGTTTAAATGAAACGAGATTAGATGAGACAATTCAAAATAACATGGTTCAGATTCCAGGTTATGAGATTATTAGACGAGATAGGAATAGAAGAGGCGGAGGGGTTGCTTTTCTTGTCAAGAATAACTATTCGTACACTCTACGAGACGATCTAATTCCAAAAGATCTTGAAGCAATCTGTATTGAATTAACGCTACGTATGAGTCGGCCAATTTTGATTTTGACTTGGTATCGACCTCCTGATTCGAATGCAAAAGTATTCGATTTGTTTGAAGAATTTCTGCAAAAGGCTGAGGCAGAACATAAGGAATTGATTATTCTAGGCGATTTGAATTGCGATTTGTATACAAATACGGCAAGTTCAAGTACAAAAAAATTAATTGAATTATTGGATGTTTATCAGTTAAAACAACTCATTAAGAAACCTACACGTGTAACAGCTAAAACAAGAACATTGATAGATGTTATTATAACTCAATTGGGAAATACGAATGTTACTGCTTCTGGAGTCATACACCTTGGAATTAGCGACCATAGTCTGGTGTATACTTGTCGCAAAATTAGTACCCAAAGGGAAAAACCAAAAATTGTTGAAACTAGGCAATTTAAACATTTTAACAGTCGAGCATTTGAAAATGACTTAAATCAAGCTTTTGCTGCTAATGATGTTTATCATCTTGATGACCCAAATGAGATTTGGAATGTATGGAAAACTATATTTCTATCTTTAGCTAATAAGCATGCACCTCTAAGACAAAGGAAAGTTAGAAGCACTTATAACCCTTGGATAACTACGGAGATTAAGTACCTTGGTCACCGCAGAGATTTCCTAAAAAAGAAAGCGGTCACGCATAACTCAATCTATTATTTTAATGAGTATAAACAATGTAGGAACAATTTGAATAAAACAATCAAGGAAACCAAAAGCAATTATTATAAAAGTAAACTAAATGCATGCAAGGACCACAAAGAGAATTGGAAATTGATAAACGAATTGCTAAACAATGCATCAAAAACTACTATAATTAATGAATTGGTAGTTGACGAAGGAAAAATAGTAGGAGATGAGAATATTGCAGAAGAATTTAACAGCTTCTTCTCGCGCATAGGTACACGTTTAGCTAAAAATATAGACGCAAGTGATGTCGATCCACTGTCTTTCGTAACATCTACACCACACAACTTCGATTTTCAAACTATATCCCATGATAAAGTTAGGGAGGAAATTAAGCAAATGAAAACTGCTAAATCATCGGGCTATGACAAAATCTCTGTGAAACTATTGCAGGCCGCTGGGGGTGCAATCGTTGTGCCACTAACGTATATATTTAACCAATCTCTTAAGACTGGAATTTTTCCAGATGACTGGAAAATTGCTAAAGTAACACCTATCCACAAATCAGAAGAAAAAACCCTATGCGGTAATTATAGGCCGATTTCTGTCATTTCTATAGTTCCCAAAGTATTTGAGAAAGTTGTACATGAACAATTAATGAAATATTTGGAACACCACCAAATAATTTCCAAATTTCAGTCTGGATTTCGTGTAAATCATTCAACTGAAACATCATTACTACATGTAACTAATAGCTGGTTAGCAAACATGGACGCTGGTTTGATTAATGGTGTCCTATTTTTGGACCTTAAAAAGGCCTTTGACACGGTAAACCATAAGATTCTATTATCCAAATTGGGATGTTATGGAATTCGTGGATTAGCACTGTCATGGTTTCAATCATATCTTAGTAACAGGAAACAAATTTGCAAAGTAAATAACTCGCTATCAACCTTCCAAAATATTACATGCGGCATCCCACAAGGATCTAACCTTGGGCCACTTCTGTTTACAATTTATATAAATGATCTGCCAAATAGTTTAGAAATAACTGAACCCGCCATGTTTGCTGATGATACAAGCTTAACTGCAACTGGAGAGTCTTCTTTTGAAATTGAATACAAATTGGGGGTGGAAATCCAAAACGTTAAGACTTGATTAGATGCAAACAAATTAACATTAAATGAAGAAAAAACCGAGTATATGCTAATCGGCTCAGGAAAGCGCTTAAAACAGATCAGAAATGACCCTATTATTAAAATTAGAGATCATATAATTAAACGGGTTTACAAGAAAAAGGTCTTAGGCTTAGAAATAAACGATAAATTACAATGGCCAAAACATGTTGAAAAACAAACTAAAAAGATTTCTTGTTCTATAGCTATGTTACGAAAAGTGAAGCCTTACGTACCTCAAGCAACACTACAGATGATGTATAAGTCATTTGTACTCCCCTATTTCAACTATTGTTCAACTATATGGTATGATGGTAATAAAATGCACGCCGAAAAAATGCTGAAATTGCAAAAGCGTGCAGCACGGATCATTACCAGTTCGGGCTTAGAAGAACGATCTTCTCAAATTTTTCAAATGCTCAAATGGACAAAAATACAATCAATACTAAAAAAGAGAGAATTAGTGATGACATTTAAAGCACTTAAGGGTATGGCTCCAGAATACTTAACACAGATGTTTCATGTCTCCGTTAACCAAACCTACCAACTACGAAATAATCATCAAAAGCTTTACCTACCAAAACCTAAGACGAATTTTTTAAAACGAAGCTTCTCCTATAGAGGAGCAGTTTCATGGAACCAAATGTTAATGGAAAAACTTCCAATTACGGAAATACCTTAAACTTCCATCTGTTCTTTTAAAAAATTAATAGATGGCTTGTGTTTTTGAATTGGGAGGTCATCCTGCCAAACCATATCAAAGCATTATGCCTTGCCGATGTAAATAGAGTATATTATGCATGATTGTTTTTTTTTTAGTTAATAATTTTAATATTCTTATAATAGTTTATAGTAAGTGTGCACGGCCCTTTGAAAAACAGGCTTCTGAAAGGCTACCGTGAATAAATAAGCTTAAATAATAATAATAATAATAATATACCTTAATACATGTATTAAAATTCGCGCAGTAGCTACTAGTTGGTGCGCCAAACACTTTGTGGTAGCTATACTAAAGATAAAGCGTGCCTTCAAAATACCTACAAGAACTAAGACATTTATTGTATGGTTCTCATTTGCCTAATACAATAACATTTAGCTGCACGCGAATTTTAACTAGTATCATATTTCATAATATAATGAACAATGCAGGCGGTGGTCGCACTACGACCGCAATGCATTATTTTGGATATTTTCTTCAAGATGAAAGGTATGTTGTCGCTCTAGTTTCTGCAACGTTTTAAAGTTTAAACTTTTTGTTTTTTATTAAAAAGGAAGTTGCATGTAATATTGTTATGCTCTGTTACTTTTCAAATCGATAATTTTTGGAATTCGATAAAAACTATCATTTGATTGTAAACTCGTGTATTTTCCCCAAATACACTGGTCTATTTACTTTTACATGTCACAGCTTAACTGTTCACACATCACATTTAAAATTGCAATTGGCATAATCTATGAACATATGTGACCATATTTAATAGCGCCCCTCAATATCATATCTTTTTTGGGCTTTTAACTCATGATATTTCCTTTGCTAATTTCAGGTCTTTTTGTCCGGAGTTCATATTCTTCCGCCATTTTGGGGATGCGTTCGTGCATCCCAGAGTCCCATACGCCAAGCAAACAAAAAACAAAGCGGCAACGAAATAATAAACGCAAAAGAGAAGCAAAAAATGTTCAAATGTTCAAATAATGTGTGTCAAAATGAGCAAGACACAATACACAATGGCAGACTGTTGGATAACCGAAGAACAGTCGAACAGACTTTATAATGGCACTGTTTCATATTTGACAGGACGAATGACTATCTGGTGGTGAAAAAACATTTGTGCTTGTTGGAACCGTTTCTTGTAGTCAGTTGGAGCAAATGGCAATGACTGGAACACGTTTAAATAATTTTTGTTCTCACAAACAATTTTCTTAGCCTTGTTTATGTCAATACCTCGGATATTTTCTATGTAGTCACAACCAGCTGCAATACACATATTATTAAACTTTTCCTTGGTTAATTTTAGATCTGTTAATTTTTTTTCCATTTCCATCAACTTACCCATACCATTTGTTTGTAGCTTAAATACCACCTGAACTATATGACATGTATACTGTAGTCCACGTTGCTGCAAAATGCCTTACTACGGATGTAATAATACAGATAGTGTCTCACACAAATAGTGTACAACATTATACCTGGGCATTCACCAACTCAATGTTGAAAATAATAGTTCTGTGTAAATTTTACCCCACACAGGCCAGCCCATATTTAAAAGCAGGACACCCATGTCAGTAGTTTCACACAGTGTATTAATTATGTTATGGTATGAACTACTTTGCATATATATTTGAACAGCCAGGCTGACCTGGTTCCCAATCTGATAAAACTTTCTCCCTATAAACACAAACTTGGCTGGCGTTGATGGAAGTTCTAAGAATGCTGCTGTGAGTTATGTAGAAAAACTGTTAAAACACTGTAAACCCACTACACTGCACTTGTGCTGTTTATAATTAAAGCATATACAATCACAATAAATTTGTTATTCATATATTTTATAACTCTTCATTGAACAATGTTTTACTAAATCTACACCTGCATACATGACCACCATCATCGACATGCAAACAAAATCATCCCATTTTATACAACAATTATTATACAACAACATGCTAGAATCCATGTATTAACATATACCTTTTCACACTGATATAGAGCATTTGCACATGACATCACAAGGCCTACTTTGGGGGCCAAGGTCGCCTAATGTCGCCTAATTTCGCATAATGTCGCCTAATTTCGCCCACTCTCGCCCATGTGCACCCGATTTTTGAACTTAGCCTGACAGTCTATTCGCTTAATGTCGCCTAATTTCGCTTAATTTCGCCTAATGTCTCATAATCTCGCACAAGCATGCCCAATTTTGCACTTTGAGTTTGTCGTCCATACTAGTCTATTCCTTATTTATTTGTTAGTTTCCTGCATGTTTTTTTTCATAAATACATGTACACAAACACCAAGGGCATGTACTGTTAGGGCACCATCTCTCACCAGTATTAATGAGGCTTGGTTATTTGGCGTTTATATGTATATGAATTACAACACATTATTCCAATGAGAATTACCTAAATTATGTTGTTAAGGCAGCCTTCTGGCTATCTTCTCCAATGTGTTTCTTTGTGAAACTCAGTCAAATTAGTCAATCACACGCCATTAAATGTTGTATATGAAATCAAACTTAGATCTTATTATCAAAGATACATTCATGATAACTGGTGAGTGCAAAAGTACAGAATACCTCTCACTAGTCTAGTGAAGTACACTAAGTATCCTAAAGGCCGAAACGGTACCGTTTATAGTCTATATATATATATATATATACAGGGTGTATAAAAAAAAAACTGAACAGATTTGAAATTGCTCTCAATTTCGCAAAACACCTATTTGTATCTGTTTTTTATATAGATAGCTTCTTTAGGTACTTATAATGTAAAATATCGAAAAAAAATTCTCGATCTCAAATTTTGTGAACCAGGGTGGTGTGCCTTTTGCAACAAACTAAAAATGGCTCGCGCACAAAATTTAAAAGCTGTAATCATATTTTGAGTTAAAAGATTGAAAATTGTCGGGTTTTTAATTACCGTACGAAATTTCAGACAATTTGGTTTAGTTTAAGCCCTTTAACTATTCATTTTGTTCTAAAAAGTCAGCCTTTCGCATGCTTAATTAATGCCTTTATCTAATTTGCATATTGCTGACATATTTTGCTTCGGTAAATGAGCTCACGAGTGGAGGAATGCTATCGTATGTTAATCTTTGTTTTTAATTTTGCATATATCTAGAAAAGGGTACGTATGTGATATTGCTCTCGGAGAACTCCATCCTTTATATATTACCTGAGAGACATAAAATATGTATTTATTTTACTTCCTATCACCTTATAAGATATTCTAGTAGTTTCTAGGTCATTGCTGTAGCTTTCAGCATTCAGTCAAAAGTATTTGACTTATTCATTTACGTATTTCCTGATATTGTTTGAACAATATGGCGACAAGGAGATGAGTTGCGTTGAGACATATTGTTGGATAATTGAAACATAACAGGTAACATTTCATGTGGCGTCACCTTAAATAAGCGTACGAATGTGTGTGTGTATTCCTTCCTTTAAGTGCCCATCCAGGGTCACAAGGCCTGGACATTTGCTTCGGTAAATGAGCTCACGAGTGGAGGAATGTTATCGTATGTTAATCTTTGTTTTTAATTTTGCATATATCTAGAAAAGGGTACGTATGTGATATTGCTCTCGGAGAACTCCATCCTTTATATATTACCTGAGAGACATAAAATATGTATTTATTTTACTTCCTATTATATATATATATATATATATATATATATATATATATAATTACTATAAAGAAAGAAAGTCATCTATAGTATGTTCAAAATGGGCTATTCCATTTAATATCCGTACCTCCCTTGTCGAGCATACATGTTTTTCATTGTCATACACCTGAAGAATTCCAAGCTCAAAACTGTTTACCCCTGAAGAATTCCAAAATTCCAAGCTCAAAACTCTTTACCCCTGAAGAATTCCAAGCTCAAAACCTTTTACCCCTGAAGAATTCCAAGCTCAAAACCCTTCACTCCTAAAGAATTCCAAGCTCAAAACCCTTTACCCCTGAAGAATTTCAATCTCAAAACCTTCTACCCCTGAAGAATTCCAAGCTCAAAACTGTTTACCCCTGAAGAATTCCAAGCTCAAAACCTTTTACCCCTGAAGAATTCCAAGCTCAAAACCCTTCACCCCTAAAGAATTCCAAGCTCAAAACCCTTCACCCCTAAAGAATTCCAAGCTCAAAACCCTTTACCCCTGAAGAATTCCAAGCTCAAAACCTTCTATCCCTGAAGAATTC
>CACRXK020008465.1:0-20765 GCA_902702795.2 Paramuricea clavata
ACTACATTTCACTAATTTTGTAGTTATGAATATATCTTCTATTGTATCTTTCTTTATAGCTAATATTCCCTTCCGTGAAAAACACTTGAACTGGCACCACATATTTTAATTAATTATTAGATTTATATAATCTGGGGGGCTTAAATAAAAGCCACATGGTTTCTAGTTGGTTGCTTTCGAAATTTGTTAAGTTTCTCCTTCAACGTTAATCTTATTCCTTTCTGTTTTTAAAGGTGTAAATATTACGCGCTCCGGGCATCGAAACACCATTGTAGATAGTGATTATGGTGTAGAAGTTGGATGGAATAATGTACATAATGTGAGAGTGACAGTGCTTGGTCGCTATATGAACAAAATAGCAGGTTTATGTGGAACTTTCAATCAAAATCCCGGGGATGATCTCTTGATAGAAACGAGAACAACTGTAGGCAGTGCAGTAGACTTTGGAAATTCATGGAAAACTGATCCTGACGGTGACGATGCACCAGTTGTACCACATCCATGTGAAACTTACCCTGAGAGAAACGCGACTGCTACAGCCAACTGTTCAGCTCTGTTAACTTCTCCATTCAATGTTTGTGCAAGCCAGGTTGATCCAGTCACAGGGGGTTATATTGATGATTGTAGATATGATGTATGTGGCTGTGGCGTAGATCCTACAGTTTGTCTATGTCAAGCAATAGAGGCCTATGTCGCTGATTGTGCTTCATATGGTGTAATCATTATCTGGTTGAGTGATGATCGATATCAACAATGCGGTATGTAATGTCACAGCTTTAGTATAAGCTTTAAAAAATAGATCAATTGATATTATAGTATAGGGATAAGATAATGATAAGATTAGTAGTGGGATAAGATAATGATAAGATTAAATTGTTATTGGTAAACCAACCACAACTATACTTGTATGAGTTTTCAAACAGAACCCCATTCTAATTTAATATCATTGTATGGCAGGTTTAATTCAGTGGTAATAATCAGTGTGCTAACTGCATGTGTCAATCTGCTTCGCGAGTTCCCCTCCCCTTTATTTGAAAAAGTTAACCAACTAAATATAGTTATATGCAGATATTTTCACTGCAGGAAGAACCATAATTAGATAGGGTCGTTCGCTGGCTTGAGTGCATAAATTCATTAGTAATAAAGTTTTGCATTGATACAACACAATAACTCAATGTGGGTTACAAACAAATTTACTTGACAATGAAATTTTCAGAAACGTTTCCTCAGGATAGATGTGAACATCACCTAATGTACTGTATCCGAAAGGGAAATTCCCAAACATTTATTACATGCCGGAAGGTAATTTTTATCTGTGTTCATGTATCTCTGAGTATGTTTATCTCTTAGCTCGATATCAAGCGTATTCATTATTAACGAAACTTTTAGGAACTTACGGACATGCCCATTGGACAAATTGATTCACTTTTTGGATGAATATGGATAAATATTATAGATGAGAAATCAGTGATATTTTGTCCTGCTTTGCTGGTTAGCGTATGCTGAATGTATAATTTTCCCATCATAGTATATGATTTAACCATGATATAGTACTTAATTCGCTGGCGGAGGAATGCAGTCTCTGAGTTCTCTCTAGTTAGCATGAATTTTAACATTTTAAATTTTAATCTAATTTAGATTCTCCATGTGCTAGTGCTCCGTGCTTCAATGGTGGAACTTGTTCAAATAGTGGAACATCATTCTCTTGCTCATGCCCGGTTGGATATAGCGGTGACCGCTGCGAAATACAAGGTTAGTGTTATTTTCAAAAACGTACTATAATGTAAAATTCACGCAAAATTTTATGGTATCTTTTCCCTTTCCCATTTCTATCCCTGGAGTTGTGTTTTGTTTCATCACTAACACTGCAAGCTAGCTAGCACTTGCTACATTTAATAATCCTAAATTGTGTATATTACTGACAGGAGTAAACACATTCTATACCGCCTATATACAATCAAATCAAAGTAAAATAAGTTTCTATTATTAAGTTTTCATTTTTTACACCACTTGAAGCAAAAATGCAGCAACATTTGCACGTAGCCTAATATTGATGAACACATTCGTACGTTTTTGAACAAGCCTAGTTATAGCGTGTACTGCAATTTTTGATGTACAACAAAACTGCTTTTCAGCTTTATATAAATCATGTTATGGGCAATTATCGGAATCTTTGACTATAACGCTATACGTATGTGTGTCTTCGTGAAGTGATTTAGTCAACAATGTATCAACAATGCATGTCAGAAATGTATGTAATTTTATAATAAATACATGACTGTTAAGCGTTCTCCATGCAGCCGCTTCTCAAATTGAGATTATAATTTAGCTTCGTTTCTATAGTATAAGCTCAACCTTCCTCTTCAGGACAAAATAATACATGCATGTGTTCTGAATAGTGTTGTTTATTATGGAAGTACATATGCTATAGTTTTCAGATTCTTGCAAAGAAAATGTACTTGTGCGGAGGATGAACAGGAAAACTGTGGCAGACACCTGGCAGGACAGGAGTGCGAACAACCCTGAAAATATTTTGAAGCTATGAAAGCATTGGTTGGCAATAAATTAGGCTATAAATTTCCAGAAATTTGATGGTAAAGTTTATTAAAGAACTGAGATTTCCAGCACCAAAAGGTGGTCATATTGTTGCAACCTAAAGTCTTCAACTTCAGTCTTCCCACAAAAATTTTGCGAAGTGTCTGCCACTGCAATAAAAGCATACTACTATTTGATTTGCTCAAATTATATAATTTTTATGCCAACAATATGTTTGCGAAAATGACACCATCGTTGTTCTAAACAGCTAAACACCTGTGCCTAAGGCGGAAGAGTCGACTTGGACTTAACTATCTGGTATACTGGCAGCAGGTCGTCCCACATGCATCTTACATTCCGCCCGAAACATTTTTTCCAAACATTGTTTCAACATGAAGTATTCATAATTACGCCAACACTGAACGCAGGCTCGCGTTGCACGTCATGTTAGTCATGGCAACACGAATCAAGATTTTTTAAATTTTTGTGCAAAGCTGCAAAAATAGATGAAACTTGAACACTTTTAAACACAGAACTATCGATTTCTAAAATATATAAAGTAGGTATATTATTTTGGGTTCTATGGGCTTTATTTTAATGTAAAATTCAAAACGAAACTCTACGTAAAACGTTTTTAAATGTGAATTGAAATCAGCTGCAAAAAGTTTTACAATTTGTTATGTGAAACGATTTTCCAAGCTTCCGACATGCATTTTTACATTTGTTGCCTCTTCACTCCTGGCAAACAGCCACATTTTGAGATCAGTGAGATGACCACCCACCGAACCACTCACGGTAACCCACGCCCGCGATCATTGATGAACTTTAGACTTCGCTAATGCTTTCGTTTCCCCGGGTGTAAATACCCGGGCGGAATTAGTACCCTCGCCCCGGGCTTACGCCCGGAACGCCGCTCCGCGCCGTCGGCTCGGGGATTATATGGCTGGTATAACATTTATCACTTATTTACTGAGACCGAGGGAAACAGTGTGTTTTGTGGACCCGAGACCGCCGTTGTTTCCGAGGCGAAGCCGAGGGCAACAACGGCGGTCGAGGGGCCACAAAACACACTGCTTTCCCGAGGTCTCAGTAAATAAGTGTTTTGTTATATAGTATATAAGTGTGAAAGTATGAATAATTCACCGGTTATAGGCAATTCCAGCTTTTAGTTTATGCATGCAGGGAATGATGGGAAGTAAGGTATCATATTGCTGATTATGCTGAAAAATTAAAAATGGTGGCCATGTAAACACGGAGTGATAGCTTACACTTGTAAATATTGAAATATTTGGGTTGTTTCGGCAGTTTTTATTGACATTTTTCAGCATAATCAGCAATATGATACCTTACTTCCCATCATCCCCTGCACGCATAAACTAAAAGCTGGAATTGTCTATCGGAGTGAACTTTGCAACCAAAACTGGATAAATGGAACGCCGTAAATGTTTAGTAAAAAGTTTAAAAAATGAACTTTGGAACTTCGTGGTTGGCACGCATGCGTATTGTACCCATTTTATTATTGACCGATCAATAAATGTTTCATTGCGAACCGGTTGCCGAACATGACGTTTTGTGGACCGGCACGTGACACGGTTTTGAGCAATCGGGAAACAGTAAAATTGAACTTTGACACTAACTATATAACAATATCATTTATGGACCTGGAGCGAGGGGGATTCGGCGTAATAATACCCAAAGTGATGACTGAGGATAATATTCCGCCGAATTCCCCGAGCTGTGAAAGAAATCTCATTATACAGGTATTCTTCAGTTTCAAACACAGTTACTTAACAAAGAAATTCTCGAAAATTAGACACTCGTGATTGATGCGAGGATGATGTGAGAGTGAAATTCCTATACGCTTATTACCTGGGCCAGACGTTTAAGTTTTCAGTTTTCTATTTCGCCAGCGTTGAGTTTGTCTATCAGTTCGATAACTTCAAAAATATCAACGATACTAATACGAAAATTTAAGCGACTATGAACCGCGGGTATTTTTTTGCTTTTACATTTTTACCTCTTTTTTTGACAAGGCCAAAGTATAAAAGAACAAGATCATGCATGGCATGCTGTTCGAAGTATAATCAAGCCCTCTCAAAACTAAATCTAATCATGTGCCTGAAATATTTGATGCCATCCACACAAGGTCTTTCATTTGCTTCATGACAGCAAAAGAAGACAGCAAAAGAATTCGTCGAAAAACGTCCTCTATAGACTATAGACATAGTATTGTTTTAGGAAAAACAGCTCGACTTCTCGAAACACGCAGTCAAAGTCCATTTCTGTTATATTAAAATCCGTACAGCCATGGCGTAAGATTCTATTCGAATTGCCGACAGACAGTGGCTACGTCAGAAACATGTAAAATTTGCTGAAATGCTTCAATTTTCCATTTTGTCGTCCTAGCTCATTCTTTTTTTTTATCTAAGGCGCTTAAAAGATAATAAGTTCTGTTGTTTCAACCCACTAAAGTAACTATACATGGAGTGGAGCGTCAGGTGACTTTAACACCTATCTTTGGTTATATTTGTTTCAGTTAGTCCAACACCGTCCACTACAGATCCTACAGTTAGTACAACACCGAACACTACAGATCCTACAGTTAGTACAACACCAAACATTACAGATCCTACAGTTAGTACAACATCGAACATTACAGATCCTACAGTTAGTACAACACCATCCACTACAAATCCTACAGTTAGTACAACACCATCCACTACAGATCCTACAGTTAGTACAACACCATCCACTACAGATCCTACAGTTAGTACAACACCGACCACACCAGGTACGTATAGTATTGGTATATTGTTTATTTTAATTTTTTATATGTAATCTTTGACGCGTTCCAAACTATCTTTGTATTTTGCAAAATAGAATCCCCCCCCGGAAACTGCATGATTAACCAAATTTTGCAGACACCACAAAAAATTTCATTCCAAGTAGCTGAATTATGCAGGCAAAATAACCGTCTCCATAAAATTAGAAATATTGTAGACTTAACCCAATAGATTTCACAATAAAGGTGTATTAGAAAAAGTACACAATTGTAAAATACTCACCAGACTGAAAACTTCGCAAGATATCTGAAAATTGACCTGAATATTGATATTTCCCTGATTATGAAATTAATCTGAAATTTTACACCACGATGAAACGGGCTTGCGCACAGAAATGGAAGTTTGAAATACAATTTTAATTCAGTGATCGCAAGCTTGGGAAGCGTTTTATGGTGTTAACAAAGTTTCAGACAATTTTACGTGCATTAACTGAAGTCCCCCACAGGACCTCTCAATTAAACGTGGTATTTTTTGCCCTAGTACACTAGCCTTTTACGCGTATTTTTATTAACTTACGCGTTACTGATTTCATACATCATTAATTTTATGCATCATTAATTTCATGCATGATCGATTTCTCATATACTCGTGAACGCCCATTTCCACTCAGGGAAGTTTTCCGCAGAAAGAAAATTTTGCGAAATGTGATTGACAGACACAAATTTTCCGTCGGAAAAAAATTTTGAAGTTGCAAATTTTTTAACTTTTAACAATGATATTTTCGAAAAATTTTTGTCTGTGGAAAATGTTCTTGAGTGGAAATGGTTCTTTACAATGAGTTAAAACTTGATGCTTGTGATGTTACTCTGACTGTGTATCCACACCGGGCAGGCTTGAAAAATATGCCTGACCACGGTGGGAATCGAACCTACGACCTTTGGAATACTAGCCCAATGCTCTGCCAACTGAGCTACGCGGTCTGGTCGGTTCGAGTATGTGATATTTCGGAACAGAATCTAGTTCCTTCGATATCAATGTTATCTAATAATATCATTGTTATCAAGCTTGCCCGATATCAATGTTATCAAGCTTGCCCGGTGTGGATATACACTCAGAGTAACATCACAAGCATCATATTCACCTGAGTACATTACACCAACACAGAAAAAATCATGAGTTAAAACTTATGGGGAAAAGGCTAATACACGAAAAAAATGTTTTAGAGGTCGCGTGGAAGACGTAATTTACGTTAAATTATCTGCTACTTCGTCAACAACTAGTAGTTCGTAAGAAAGCTGTCCAAACTTGCTTTTTGTTTTAAACCTTCCAATTTTGCGCACAAGTCAATTTTAATGTGGTTTTTAAAACCAGCGTTGCTGCGGTCAAAATCAAATTTTCATATTTGTTTAAGTGTATTAGTTTTAAGAAATGTGTTGTCCAGCTATCATGTAGTTACACACACATTTACTTAACCAAGAAATTCTCAGAAAGTCGAGAAAGACATTCGGACCTGATAAGACCATGACGTAATGCACCTGACCGTGAGAGTATCCAACGTATTGTCCATTGATACGAAAATTTAAGAGACTAAAGGACACTGCCCTCTGTACGAATTGATTAACTTTTGGTTAAGTTTGGAAGAACATTCGATGAGATATTAGCAAAAGTTAATTTCGTCTTCCTATGCTGGGCAGAATACACGGCTTCTGTAATTAGTTCATAGGCTTATTTATGCGTGCTATAGAACTTAATTCGCTGGTGGAGTCCCGTCAAGTTTACATGAATTTTAACATTTTTAATTCTAATCTAATGTAGTTCTTCCATGTGGCAGTAATCCATGCATGAATGGTGGAAATTGTTCAGATAATGGAACATCATTCTCTTGCTCATGCCCGGTTGGATATACCGCTCAGCTCTGCGATGGTAAGTATTGTTTTCAAAAATTTAGTAGACGCATTTTTTCTCTTCCCTTTTCATTCCGGAAAGAATTTTGTGGAATTGAGTTTATTTCCTCGCAAAGAGTGCAAACTTGTGTTAAATTTAAAGTGTATATTACATGAAATTTTTTATTTTCTTAAATGAAATAACTATTTAAGCTGTAGTGTAACTTACTTTTCAGTTTCTTGTTGTTATGGTTTGTTCCCGAGATATTTCAATTTGTTTCATATGTAAACGAGTGTAACAGTAACAGTAATTAACAGTAACAGTAACAGTAATTTTAATTAAAAGAAAAAATATACAAAAATTTAACAGTTGTCTGCAGGTAGCGAAAGCTATTCGAGGCAGACAACTGGAAAACTATACTACGAGTTAATTATAGAGATGACATATAAGTTTCAAAATAAAAAAATGACATATAAGTTTAACACATAAAATGACATATAAGTTTCAAAATATATGCAATAATAATATTTTATCTTAGAAGAATTTAGCTGAATTTATCTAATTGTTATATTTTTCAATCTGTTTGTTAACATTGCGATATCAACATAATCCTCCTCATTTGTAAATATAGAAACTAATACTTTATGTAATATTTTCTTAAATTTATTCATCGGAAAATTGCGTAAGTCACATGGAATGCTATTCCATATTTTTGGGCCAGTTCTGGAAAAAGAATTATTCAGTTTATTTAAACATGAATGTTTCACATAGAAGTTGACGTTTGAAGAAAATCTGGTATTATAGTCATGTATGTCATGAGTATAAGTAAGGAGATTTGATATATGTAGGGGTGCCAAGTTATTATGTACATCATGCATCAGAATAGAGACAGATTTAAAGTATAACATCTCAACAGGTAGAATATTGGAAGAAGAAAAGAAAGGAATTGCATGGGATGTATAATCCCCAAAGTAGATTAACCGAAGAACACGTTTTTGAAGCTTTAAAATTTTATCAAGATGAACTTTGGCAGCCTGACCCCATACTGCTATGCCATATGAAACATGAGGAAGAATAAGAGATTTATAAATGTTTATTAAAGTATTTCTAGGTACAAAATGCCTTAATTTGGAGATAATCTTACTCAGTTTTGAAGCAACGTGACTAATATGGTATTTCCATGTAAGATTGCTGTCAATAAGCAGACCCAAGTATTTGACATAATGTTTACTTTCCAAAGAAATGAAAGAGTTTGAGTCGTTGTCAAATATCTTCAAATCTACCTCATAATTTATCTTCTTTTGATAAGGATGAAAGATCACTACGTCAAATCACTACGTTGGTGTATTCTGATTGGATTTGAGTTTTCAGTCTTTCGTAGATAGATAGACCCGTGTTTTGTCCAACAAAATCTATAATTATTGTCATTTTTAAATTTCTTGGCTTCTGCTAATAACTGAGTTTATTTCCTCGCGAAGAGTACAAATGTGCGAACATGACCTCTAATTTATGTCGTCTCATTGGTTGCATGCTCAACTTACACTGGTTATAAATCTATTAACTCTAAAAACTGTAGATATCTGTTCACGTTTTTCTCCAGTGTTTCTTCACATTTACGAGCGGGTGAAGTTTGAAATTATCATCTTGGATGAAAGCAGTGATATTCAACCATTTTGAAGAGCTCGCAACCAATGTGACGTCATAAATTAGAGGACATATTCACACTATAGTACCCCTTTTAAATATCAAACAAATTGACATATCTCGGGAACAAACCATGAAAGTGGGAAAATGAAAAATAAGTTACACTACAACTTAACGAGTTCTTTCGTTCAAGAAAATAAGAAATTTCATGTCATATACACTTTAAGATATGCTCGAAAATTCGATGATCATGGTTGAGAAATTGTCAATGCTAGAAAAGCAATGCTGGGCCACTTGAATTTTCCGCAATTCCGTAATAGTGAGAGTCCGCAATAGCGAGAGCTATTTCAATGCATTTCATAGTAGTTTTGGCGGGACATTTACCAACTGTCCGTAATAGCGAGATGTCCGTAATTGTGGTGCGTCCGCATATATATTCTTATTTTTGTACATGTATTTATCTTCGCTCTTTCGGCATTATTTTTTTTCCAAAATATATTTTTCAACCAGTTTAAATATAAAAAAAGTGTAAATCTAACCTGTAAACAGTTACTATATGAGCTTTTCATTGTGTTCTATTGCTGTTAAGGCTATATAATAAGCACATAACATGTTGTTTTATCGTTCGAAAAACTCCGGTAATTCGCAAAATTCCGGTAATTCTTGCGCCGCCATCTTGTTTTCTCTATACTAGCAGGATATGAGCTAATATCCTGCTAGTATAGAGAGCCAATCAGATTGCAGAATAGCTTACATCCGGTAACTGTTTATGTAATAACAATTGTTTTATATAGCTGTCCAATTTATAATGATTCCAACCACATCTCTCACATTTTGCGAACTTTTACGAACGGTTTCGTGTAACAAATGTATTGCTCATGGTAGAAAAGTCTTGCGATTTATATTGATGCTGTTAACCATTTATGTAAAAAGCCCACAAAACTATCGCCTTTCTTCACAACCATAAAAACTGTTAGAAATTTGTTAACAGTTACTTTCAGTTACTTTCTCATAGTTTTATGTTTTGACGGAAGAGAGTTTTCGATTTAAATCTCCCATGTCAGTTGAAAGGAGATATCGGGAGAGTTAAGAAATTGTGTGTGTATCGCTGGAAAAGTTAGCGTCGCTTTAACTTAACTATCCGAAATCCGATTCAGTTCTCCCTGTAAAAATTCTCTTTTTGTCATACCCAACTAAATTTACAGATCTTACACTAGCAGAGAAAAAGTGACGTGACGCGTTATCGCGTGAGGCGCGAGGTTGACCGCTCAGCGTTTTATGCAAGATCTACCTGGAACAAGTAAAAATCTGTTAATTGCTAGTGGGACTGTTTGGATATTTGTGGAAATAGTCTATTTTTTACGACGACGATAGACTTTTAAAACTTCAGTTGGAACCGTTTATAATTATCACGGCGCATGCGACAACATTATACGTCAATGCAACAAGTTCAAATTACAATTAGAACTTTGATTAGAACTGTTTCGAATTGGATAATTTGATTCTTTCAATTAATCAATCTAGACAAACCTCAAGATGAATAAATTCATGATTATAATCCCTATGTTTTTCATCATTCTGGTTGTCTGGTTCTGTAATCCAACGACGCAAAATGCTTCTTGTGTGTTGTTATGGACCGCCTGATAGTAACGATATGTCTGATCTTAGATCCTTTGCTGATAATTTATTTCCTAGTCGGAACAAGATCGTTCTTACCAGCGATACCAGGGGCGCGAAAAAATGTTTTTGATGTTGCAAGGTTTAAGTTTTGCTGTTTTTCGCTCTATCTTACTAAAAGAAGTACAAAACGCTGTTTACGACTTGCCCGAAAGTGGCCGCCACAAGCGAAAATGAATTTCCATATTGCTAATGATTTAGGTCTTCACTCACTGCTTAATATATTTGAATATGTCGTGGTTCACTTTTTTGCCTTCATTCTCTCAGAGACGGCTTAATCTACAGGGATATCGGGACATCTTCCGTTAATAAAGTCCTCTTAATTTCTGCTCATGATTTATGTTTTGGAAAATTTAATGAAATCATTGTTCTGTTTCAGACATCAACGAATGTTCACAAGCAAACATCTGTCACGCTCAAGCAACATGTAATAATACACAAGGATCATACGTATGTACGTGCAACACTGGCTATACAGGCAATGGAACGATTTGCTCAGGTCAGTAGAGAGTCATAAAACAAATTGGGAAAATTGAATGGGAAAATTTAGATTCCAGACGAGGTATATGATCAAGGCAACATTATTATATAAAATTCTCAACGATTTTAGTGCACCAAATTTGAAAGTTATTGATGAGGAGGAATTCTCTACAAACTAATTGTGACCTCAGAAATTCTCACACTGACGTGGCCCTTCCTAAACCGAGACGCGAGTTTCTTATAAAAAAGCTTTAAATAGGCCTACAGTGCTACTAAACTTTGGAATAATTTTCCGCGCGAAGCTAAAGAAGCGCAGTCAATTTACTCTTTCAAAAACTTTGTAGAACAATTTAATTGTTAGATAGAAACAACTATAGATCTTAATATACGACCGGGTTATATTTTTCTTTTATTGTAAATATATTTTTCTTGTGCTAGTATGTCGCCCCTTGTGGAAATCAACTATTGCTCTTGACAAGGCTAGCGTCATTAAGTAAAGTCTTACATACACACACATACATACACATACACATACACATACACATACACATACACATACACATACACATACACATACACATACACACACACACACACACACACACACACGTACACATACACATACAACTACACATACGCACATACACACATAATGTTGTAATAACTACACATCCAAGTAACTATAACCAAGAGTGTCGGTTGGCGAGCACCTTACGGCTTGGTTAAGCCTGCTTCTATAGGTCAAGCGCAGATTTTCGACGAGCCAGGGGCGCGAAGCGCCTTTTTAGTGGGAGCCTAGGACGAGTGTCATAACCAGGATCATACCTATGCACTTGCAATACTGGTTACATAGGCAATGGAACGTATTGCCTAGGTAACTAAAGAACAATAAAATAAGTGACTGAAAATATTAAACGGGAAATTGGGAAAAATAAATGAGAAATCTTAGATTCCAGTCGACGAGGTATGAGCAAGATTACATTATTATACAAAATTCTCAACGACTTTGGTGCACCAAATTTGAAAGAGTTCTTGATGAGCAGAAATTCTTTAGAAACTAATTGTGACTCAGAAATTCTCACACTGATCTGGCCCTTCCTAAACCGAGACGCAAGTTTCTTGAAAAACCTTTAAGGACAGTGGCGGTAAGCTTTGGAATAGTCTTCCGCCTACAGCTAAGGAAGCGCAATCAATTTACTCTTTTAAAAACTTTGTAAATTAATTTCATGGATAGATAGAAACAACTATAGTTCTTAATATACGGCCGAAACACACCAATTTAATTGAATATTTTTCATCTCTTGTAAAAAGCTATATATCTTTGTAACTAACTTTTACTTGTGCTAGTGACACCCCTTGTGGAAATGAACTATTGCTCTTGACAAGGCTAGCGTCATATAAAGCTTTACATACATACATACATACATGCGAACATACACACATAATGTTGTAATAACTACACATAGGCTTACAAGTAACTATAACCAAGAGTTTCGGTTGGCGAGCACGTTACGGCTTGGTTAATTAAGCCTGCTTCTATAGGTCAAGGGCATATATTCGACGAGCCAGTCGCGCGAAGCGCCTTTTTTGTGGGAGCCTAGGAGGAGTGTAGTAATTCCGCTCGACAATTAACACTTCTGTACTTAAGCTTTTATTTTATATCTGTGTTGGTGTTTTTCAGCATATCTTGCGAATTTCAATTTCGTAAATTATTTTCAGAGATGGAAAAAACATCTTTTCGATTTCTTACTCTCTGTAACCGATTTGGACAAATGTTACTGCCACAAGGCAATATCAATTCCTAAATTACTAATGATTTAGCCCTTTCCTAATTACTTGATATATTTGAATATGTTGGGGTAAAGTTCATTGTTTTTTCATTATTTTCTCAGAGACGCTTAACCCACAAATATGTTGGGGAATTTTCCGTTTGGCAGTGAGGAAAGTCCTCTTAATTTCTGATCATGCTAATTGTTTTTGAAAATTGAATTCATTCTTCTTTTTCAGACATCGACGAATGTTCACAAGCAAACACGTGTCACGCTGACGCAACATGTACTAATACACCAGGATCATACCTATGCACTTGCAACACTGGTTACACAGGCAATGGAACGGATTGCGTAGGTCAGTAAAGAACAATAAAATAAATGAATGAAAATATTAAACGGGAAATGGGAAAATTTAATGGGAAAACTTAGATTCCAGACGACGAGGTATGAGCAATGTTAGATTATTATATAAAATTCTCAACGACTTTGGTGCACCAAATTTGAAAGAGTTATTGATGAGAAGGAATTCTTTAGAAACTAATTGTGACTCAGAAATTCTCACACTGATCTGGCCCTTCCTAAGCCGAGACGCAAGTTTCCTGAAAAAGCTTTAATTACAGTGGCGGTAAACTTTGGAATAGTCTTCCGGGCACAGCTAAGGAAGCGCAATCAATTTACTCTTTCAAAAACTTTGTAAATTAATTTCATGGTTAGATAGAAACAACTATAGTTCTTAATATACCACCGAATAACACCAATTTCAATGAGTATTTTTTAATATCTCTTGTAAAAAGCTATATATCTTTGTAACTAACTTTTACTTGTACTATAGTGACACCACTTGTGGAAATGAACTATTGCTCTTGACAAGGCTAGCGTCATTATATGAAGCTTTACATACAAAGCTACATACATACGCACATACACATATAATGTTGTAATAACTACACATAATACAAGTAACTATAACGAAGAGTGTCGGTTGGCGATTACCTTACAGCTTGGTTATAAGCCTGCTTCTATAGGCCAAGGACAGATTTTCGACGAGCCAGTGGCGCGAATCGCCTTTTTAGTGGGAGCCTAGGACGAGTGTAGTAATTCCGCTCGACAATTTACATTCCTGTACTTAAGCTTTTATTTTATATCTATACGTTGCTGTTTTTCAGTATATCTTGCGAATTTCAATTTCGTAAAATATTTTTAGAGATGTAAAAATCATCTTTTCGATTTCTTGCTCTCTGTAACAGATTTGGACAAAGGTTACTGCCACAAGGCAATATCAATTCCTAAGTTACAAATGGCTTAGCCCTTTCCTATAATTACTTGATATATTTGAATATGTTGGGGGGTAAAGTTCGGGGTTTTTTTTCATTATTTTCTTAGAGACGCTTAGGCCACAAATATGTTGCGGCATTTTCCGCTTGGCAGTGAGGAGAGTCCTCTTAATTTCTGACCCTGCTTATTGTTTTGGAAAATTGAATTCTTCTTTTTCAGACATCGACGAATGTTCACAAGCAAACATGTGTCACGCTGACGCAACATGTACTAACACACCGGGATCATACCTATGCACTTGCAACACTGGTTACACAGGCAATGGAACGTATTGCGTAGGTCAGTAAAGAACAATAAAATAAATGAATGAAAATATTATAGGGGAATTGGGAAAATTAAATTGGAAAGCTTAGATTCCAGACGACTATTTATCAGCAAGGTTACATTCTTATATAACGACTTTGGTGCACCAAATTTGAAAGAGTTCTTGATGGGGAGGAATTCTTTAGAGACTAATTGTGACTCAGAAATTCTCACACTGATGTGGCCCTTCCTAAACCGAGACGCAAGTTTCTTGAAAAAGCTTTAAGTACAGTGGTGGTAAACTTTCGAATAGTCTTCCGCCCACAGCTAAGGAAGCGCACTCGATTTACTCTTTCAAAAACTTTCCAAATTAATTTCATGGTTAGATAGAAACAACTATATAGTTCTTAATATACGACCGGATCACACCAATTTAATTGAATATTATTTATCTCTTGTAAAAACTATATATCTTTGTAACTAATTTTTACTTGTGGTAGTGACACCCCTTGTGGAAATGAACTATTGCTCTTGACAAGCCTAGCGTCATTATATAAAGCTTTACATAACATAATGTTGTAATAACTACACAACCAAGTAACTGTAACCATGGATAATAAAATAAATGGATATAGGAAACTAGCTAATGACCTAATGTTTTCAATGGGCTGATGGCGTGATTGGATGTTGAAACCTAGTTGCAAACCAAATTCTAAAAACGGCATGTTTAGCAATAATACAGCTAAACATTTTAGTCAAAGAGCAAATGAATATAACTACGCCATTCTACGATAAAACCTCTAAGTATTCCCAGTCAATTTTAGCAAATATTTCAAGTACTAAACAGTGAAAAAGGCATCCCAAATTTCGTTAAAATTGGGGACGCCAATTTCGTAGCTACAAATGTAAAAAAATACAAAACAAAGACGAAAAACATTTACCTTCAATACTTTGTCGTGGCTTAGGCATGTTTTTAAAACAATTAGACCGGTTTATGCTTCAATATTGCTCTTTTAAGGCGGAAAATATAGCGAAACAACAAAAATGCAGAGAACTTTGCAATACACGTGACGTCACAGATTGCAACTAGGTTGTTTTTACGTACGTCAGCGAGAGTCCTTTCCATGTATTTTATTATCCATTCTATAACCAAGAGTGTGGGTTGGCGAGCACCTTACGGCTTGGTTAAGGCTGTAGGTCAAGGGCAGATTTTCGACAAGCCAGGGGCGCGAAGCGCCTTTTTAGTGGGAGCCTAGGACGGGTATAGTAATTCCGCACGACAATTCACACTCCTGTACTTAAGCTTTTAGTTTATATCTATGTTGCTGTTTTTCAGAATATCTTGCGAATATCCATTTCGTCAAATATTTTTAGAGATGTAAAAACATCTTTTCGATTTCTTACTCTCTGTAACCGATTTGGACAAAGGTTACTGCGACAAGGCAATATCAATTCCTATAAATTACTAATGATTTAGCCCTTTCCTAATTACTTGATATATTTGAATATGTTGGGGTAAAGTTCATTGTTTTTGTTTATAATTTTCTCAGAGACGCTTAACCCACAAATATTTTGGGGCATATTCCGTTTGGCAGTGAGGAAAGTCCTCTTAATTTCTGATCATTTTTATTGTTTTGGAAAATTGAATTCATTCTTCTTTTTCAGACACCGACGAATGTTCACAAGCAAACATGTGTCACGCTGACGCAACATGTACTAATACACCAGGATCATACCTATGCACTTGCAACACTGGTTACACAGGCAATGGAACGTATTGCGTAGGTCAGTAAAGAACAATTAAATAAATGAATGAAATTATTAAACGGGAAATGGAAAAATTAAATACTAAACCTTAGATTCCAGACGACGAGGTATGAGTAAAGGTTACATTATTATATAAAATTCTCAACGACTTTCGTCAGCCAAATTTGAAAGAGTTATTGATGAGGAGGAATTCTTTAGAAACTAATTGTGACTCAGAAATTCTCACACTGATCTGGCCCTTCCTAAACCGAGACGCAAGTTTCTTGAAAAAGCTTTAAGTACAGTGGCGGTAAGCTTTGGAATAGTCTTCCGCCCACAGCTAAGGAAGCGCAATCAATTTACTCTTTCAAAAACTTTGTAAATTAATTTCTTGGTTAGACAGAAACAACTATAGTTCTTAATATACGACCGAACCACACCAATTTAATTGAATATTTTTTAAGATGTCTTGTAAAAAGCTATAAATCTTTGTAACTAACTTTACTTGTGGCAGTGACACCCCTTGTGGAAATGAACTATTGCTCTTGAGTAGGCTAGCGTCGTTATATAAAGCTTTACATAACATAATGTTATAATAACTACACAACCAAGTAATTATAACCAAGAATGTGGATTGGCGAACACCTTACGGCTTGGTTAATCCTGCTTCCGTAGGTCAACGGCAGAATTTCGACGAGCCAGGGGCGCGAATCGCCTTTTTAGTGGGAGCCTAGGACGGGTGTAGTAATTCCGCACGACAGTTCACACTCCTGTACTTGAGATTTTATTTTATATCTATGTTGCTGTTTTTCAGTATATCTTGCGAATTTCAATTTCGTAAAATATTTTTAGAGATGTAAAAAACATGTTTTCGATTTCTTAGTCTCTGTAACCGATTTGGACAAAGGTTACTGCCACAAGGCAATATCAATTCCTAAATTTCTAATGATTTATCCCCTTCCTAATTACTTGATATATTTGAACATGTTGGGGTAAAGTTCATTGGTTTGTTTTCATTATTTTCTCAGAGACGCTTAACCCACAAATATGTTGGTGCATTTTCCGTCTGGCAGTGAGGAAAGTTCTCTTAATTTCTGATCATGCTTATTGTTTTGTAAAATTGAATTCATTCTTCTTTTTCAGACATCGACGAATGTTCACAAGCAAACATGTGTCACGCTGACGCAACATGTACTAATACACCAGGATCATACCTATGCACTTGCAACACTGGTTACACAGGCAATGGAACGTATTGCGTAGGTCAGTAAAGAACAATAAAATAAATGAATGAAAGTATTAAACAGGAAATGGGAAAATTAAATGGGAAAACTTAGATTCCAGACGACGAGGCATGGGCAAGGTTAGATTATTATATAAAATTCTCAACGACTTTGGTGCACCAAATTTGAAAGAGTTATTGATGAGAAGGAATTCTTTAGAAACTAATTGTGACTCAGAAATTCTCACACTGATCTGGCCCTTCCTAAGCCGAGACGCAAGTTTCCTGAAAAAGCTTTAATTACAGTGGCGGTAAGCTTTGGAATAATCTTCCGGGCACAGCTAAGGAAGCGCAATCAATTTACTCTTTCAAAAACTTTGTAAATTAATTTCATGGTTAGATAGAAACAACTATAGTTCTTAATATACCACCGAATTACAACAATTTCATTGAATATTTTTTAAAATCTCTTGTAAAAAGCTATATATCTTTGTAACTAACTTTTACTTGTGCTAGTGACACCCCTTGTGGAAATGAACTATTGCTTTTGACAAGGCTAGCGTCATTATATGAAGCTTTACATACATACCTACATACATACCCACATACATATATAATGTTGTAATAACTACACATAATACAAGTAACTATAACGAAGAGTGTCGGTTGGCGATCACCTTACGACTTGGTTATAAGCCTGCTTCTATAGGCCAAGGACAGATTTTCGACGAGCCACTGGCGCGAATCGCCTTTTTAGTGGGAGCCTAGGACGAGTGTAGTATTTCCGCTCGACAATTTACATTCCTGTACTTAAGCTTTTCTTTTATATCTATACGTTGCTGTTTTTCAGTATATTTTGCAAATTTCAATTTCGTATAATATTTTTAGAGATGTAAAAAACATCTTTTCGATTTCTTACTCTCTGTAACCGATTTGCACAAAGGTTACTGCCACATGCAAGGCAATATCAATTCCTAAATTACTAATGATTTAGCCCTTTCCTAATTACTTGATATATTGAATTTGTTGGGGTAAAGTTCGTTGTTTTTTTTTCATTATTTTCTCAGAGACGCTTATCCCACAAATATGTTGGGGCATTTTCCGCTTGGCAGTGAGGAGAGTCCTCTTAATTTCTGATCATGCTTATTGTTTTTGAAAATTGAATTCATTCTTCTTTTTCAGACATCGAAGAATGTTCACAAGCAAACATGTGTCACGCTGATGCAACATGTACTAATACACCAGGATCATACCTATGTACTTGCAACACTGGTTACACAGGCAATGGAACGTACTGCGTAGGTCAGTAAAGAACAATAAAATAAATGAATGTAAATATTAAACGTGAAAATTAAATTCGAAAATTTAGATTCCAGACGACGAGGTATGGGCAAGGTTAGATTATTATATAAAATTTTCAACGACTTTGGTGCACCAAATTTGAGAGAGTTATTGATGAGGAGGAATTCTTTAGAAACTAATTGTGACTCAGAAATTCTCACACTGATCTGGCTCTTCCTAAACCGAGACGCAGGTTTCTTGGAAAAGCATTAAGTACAGGGGCGTAGCGTGCGGGGGGGGGGCGGGGTGGTGACACCCCCCAGTTTTAGTGAGGTAGTTGGTAAAACGCGAAGTTATTCGTTAATGGCAAGAGCCATGACAGCGGTCGGTAAAACAAATCGGTTAAAGTGGAATTTTGCTCCTCGGTAAATGGCTTTTAATAATAAAAAAAATTAATTTAATTTAATTTTAATTCATAAACTTTGCCGATGAAACATTACATTACATGACAGGACAAAAACAAACGTACATAATGAAATACAGTAGGTACATGACCACGGCTGGGTGACCGTAACAGCGAATAGCCAATTACTGCGGGCCCGACACAAAACTATCATTACACATATATATATATATATATATATATATATATATATATATATATATATATATATATATATATATATATATATATATATATATATATATATATACACATACATGCGTTACAGGTGTGATCTTGTTTACAGTTCAACTGCAACACGATATTGGACGTAACAGGCTTCGAATACAATTACATTTCAGACATATACTCTTAAATGTTCGAGAGTTTTCAGGATCATAATTAATGTTCAGTGATGTAAAGTAATACTTGAGCAGATCTGATTTAAATACAGAAATGCTAGTATCCTTAGTAAAGTTCAGTTCATTTGCAAGATAGTTCCAAACTCGGCACGCTCTTGGGAGGAAAGATTTTTGGTAGGTGGTAGTTCTGCATTTAGGGATGACATATTTCAGTTTGTTTGATGAGGTTGATCGGGTTGTTCTACGAGTGGCGAAGATAGCTGGCGACACTTGGGGATTTAGCGTTACTAGGCCATATGTGATTTTGAAAAACAAGATAAGGTCCAAGTATTCGTGCCAATAGCTTACTGGAAGAAGATTTAAAGACCGTAACCTCGATTTATAGTCAACAGCTGTGCTAAACGGTAGATTTAAGATGTATTTAGTAGCACGTCTTTGTGTTCTTTCGAGTTTACCTACAAGTTCCACTGACTGTGGTGACCAAACCTGTGTTGCGTAGCCAAAGTGCGACCTAACCAATGCCAGGTATAACGCTCGTCTGGCTGCAGTATTTTGAATAAACAAAGTGTTCCTTCTAACATATCCCAGAATCTTATTCGCTTTCGCTGTCTGCTCGTTCACATGTTTTTTCCACGTTAAATCTGATGACAGCCACACGCCAAGGTCTCTTTCGTTGTCAGTAATGGATATGATTGAGTTGTCCAACTTGTACGAGGAAGCAACTGGTGCTTTTTTCCGCATTAGCGTTTGATGTTTGCACTTGGATTGGTTGAATGATAGCCCAGATACCGTTGACCAATGTTCCAGGGTTCAAAGATCAGTTTGTAGAGAGGTAACATCGTTCTGTGATTGAATTGCGGAGAATATCTTGGTGTCGTCGGCAAACATTGCAGCTCGACTGGACGTGGGTGCTTCGAGTAGGTCATTCACGTAAAGTATTGACCCCTGTGGAACGCCTTAACAAACTGGTAGAGACTTCGATGTTACACCAAGTACAGTAACACGTTGACGACGGTCAGTCAAGTACGTTTGAAACCATTTTAGTAGGTTACCGCCAATACCCGAATTTGGTAATTTCTGCGTCAATCGCTTATGGTTGATTCGGTCAAACGCTTTTGACATGTCAAGGTATACCATATCTACCTGCCCTCCCTTGTCCAGACAGGCGCCGATGTAATCTAATGCTTCTAACAAATTAGTCACACAAGATTTTCCTTGGAGGAATCCGTGCTGGTGATCATAAATTATCCCAGAAAAGTGTTGTCGAATGTTCATGAAAATGTACCGTTCTAGAACTTTCGAAATAATTGGCAGGAGAGAAATTGGCCTGTAATTCTCTGTATATTCTTTGTTACCTTT
>CACRXK020008466.1:0-20763 GCA_902702795.2 Paramuricea clavata
GTGATATAGCCTCAACTATCTGGTCTTGAATTATACTTTAAAGTGAACAAATAACAAGACAACTATATTAACGAAATATTCAGGATATATTTAAAATGTATAATTGAAAGTCAAACTTTTCCGTATTCCTTAGGAAGAATCGCGATAACCGGCGTCTTCATCACGTAGCAAATTAATAATATACTTTCTCTGTTCTGGTTCAACTGAATTTCGAAGCCTAAATACTTGAAATATAAGAAAGTTTCCTCGAAAGCATTAACAGGCGGCATATTTTTGATACGCGACTATAAACGCGTCAACGCGAGCAAAATTATTGTTGACATTTGAGTTACGTAATTATTTCCGTTAACGAGATTAACCAATGGGAAGCTTTTCCGAAGATTCTTCGGAGAAGAAAAAATTAATCATCGGCATTTGGGCAGGCGTTTATTTAACGACGCCCTTTCTTCTCCCGCCCGCTTACGGAGCTAATGCTTTCCGTGGGAGGGAGTTGAAAGATTAGCGGAAATTTTAAGGAGGATTGTAATGACATAAATGTCGTTGTGAAATATAATTTCTGAGAAACGAAGCATGTAAACAGGTTAGTGAAATAGTTGAACATGCAGTTCTAATTTTAAGAATCACTAAGCAAAACCAGTGTTGAAGCCAGAGTAATATACTAGTTAGAGGCAGAGCTTCTGAAAACTTGAAAATACACTTCAACTGCTTAATTAAATCCCTCCGCTTTTCCATTGTTAAATTTGGTGGTTAAACATCATAAGATAAGGATAATATGGAGATGCAAATTAATTTGCACATTTTATGTTTTTTTTTAATGTTATATTTCGGAATTGAATATAATATCCACAATATGAAAGTATAAAAAATGTGCACATTTTGCAGGACCTGCATGTGCACGTGTTGTCCTTACCATGGATAATAAAATAAATGGATAGGACTCTAGCTGACGTAAGCAAAAACAACCTAGTTGCAATCTGTGACGTCACGCGTATTGCAAAGTTCTCTGCATTTTTGTTTCGTTCCCCGCAGGAACGAAACGGTACTGTATTTGGTTTCGAGCAATTATCACAGGAAAGTGACGTCAGAGATCAAAGTTATCCAATCCTTTGCCAGTATTCTTGCTCAAACGTCAATCTCGTTCCCAGAGTATGCCTGTTCGCGGGTTAGGTTGTGGCATGACTCTGGGGAAATCGAATCGAAATCGTTATTTGATTGGCTGCCGCGATCATCAATGCTGCCGACACAATTAATGCGTGTTTTTTACGAGAATTACGCGTGGACATACGCGAAGAGAGAATTATCAATGTTTATCAGATTTGGAATGCGAAATCAAACAATATAAATCGAAGGATATATTATATTAATCGTATGAAAAAGTATTGGGACGTTGGGTATATACTTACAAAATGGCATGGTATTTATGAATGACTTTTTATCGATCTACAGTATGAGTATATTTATTATAACCATGAAAGAATTGGCTAAATGAAATCATCGCACACGTCGTTGTTTTGTTAAATTTTAAATTGACATATTGTTGCAAGGACTTTGGAGTGACAGCTTTTGCTTGTGTTAAAAACTTGAAGCTTTAAACAATACAGTACATTATGGTCAACACTCAACATGTTGTAGCCTGTGGTTTTTGTGCTTTTGTAAATGGAGTTATCTATATAAATTTAAGATGCCAGGTGTTTTTGTAGCATCTGTATAAATTATAGAATAATTTATTTAAGAAGTTCCTCAGGTTGTAAAACATTTGGTTATAGACTTGCTTTGTAAGTGATTGCCACTTGACAGCATGATGGGCTATTCCATTTAATATCTGTACACCCCCTGTCGAGGATACATGTTTTTCATGGTTATACCCCTGAAGAATTTCAAACTCAAAACCTTTTACCCCTGAAGAATTCCAAGCTCAAAACCCTTTACCCCTGAAGAATTCCAACCTCAAAACACTTTACCCCTGAAGAATTCCAAGCTCAAAACACTTTACCCCTGAAGAATTCCCTGAAGAATTCCAAGCTCAAAACCCTTTACCCCTGAAGAATTCCAGGGATCCTCGACAGAGGGGTACGGATATTAAATGGAATAGCCTGATGTAAGGCTATAACTAAGCCAAACCTGAAACAATTTTTGCATCAATTTGTGTCTGGATAAAAAATAAGTAGTGAATTTAAATACAGATGTTTCCTTGTCTGTTGCTATGTGAAACAATGTTGTTTATAGCAATAAGAGTCATTGTTGATCAATAACAATGCTCATTTGCTAAAAATATACAAGTATTGATTCCATTTCCAAACTATTATACTATGTGAATATATTGGCAATTAATCCAATTATATATAAAAGGAGATACTGACAGTAGAATTGAAATAGCTACCAGTTTCAATCAAATAACTACTTTAATTTCTGTATCAACTATCAAGCCTCCTGTGTATTATTGTTTCCTAAGCATCATTGAGGGGGCACTTGTTCTAAATATATGCAATAAGTCTGGTTACCATTAAAAAATGTGCATATTCAGAGTTACCGTTGTACTATATTTTATTAAAATACTGCAGAAATGCAATATATTTCATGATTTTAAGAAATTGAATGAGGGCTGCATGGTTAAAAGAGGAGGGGGGCTTATTTATTTTTGTATCCAAATGAGGAGGGGGGCTTTTTGATTTTTGTATCCAAATGAGGGAGGGGGGTTATTGGAGAGGGGCTTGAAGAGAAGGGGGCTAAATATAGAAATTACAGTACCTCCATTCCTACCTCTCCCTTCCCAAACATGCTGCAGGAAGGGGCAACTGCAGGGGTTAAAGCCTGGATTGCAAGGTTGATGTATAATTTGCATGTTATGTACCTGGTAATATGGAGAAATGAGCTAGTAAATATATCCTTGCCTATAATTAGTTGCTGATTAAATGTTCAAAGATACACAGTGTGAAGCATGAAAAACAAATGAAAGATACCTACTGCAAGAAATTTTCAACAAATATATATGGATTTGTTCACTTCATTTCTTACTTTCGACACAAGTAATTATGGTAATTATAATTACAAACAGAATGTACTGTCATTTAAATACTTTATATGTGCTCCATCTATATGTGTTAATGTAATATAATATAAACTATAAGCCCTGGGCTTATATTCTTTTGTAAGTGATTTTTGATGGGCTTAGGGGGGGGGGGCTTATATGCACGGGGGCCTTATACATGGACGATCAATTGTGTTAGTAATAAACAAGTCAGTCATAAACAGGAAAATAAACATGTATTAATAACACACTTCATTAACATAGTAAGCTATAAAGACAATGACAGTGTTTCAAATATCGTTCTCTGCTATATTAAAAGACAATGTCAATGTTAAATAACATAGTGGGATACTGGGCTTATATTCAGGGGGCTTATATTCAGGGGACTTATATTCAGGGGGGCTTATATTTGGGGGGGGGGCTTATATTTGGAATGAGGTGAGCATTATATTCAGAGGTTTACAGTATACAGTTGAAAAAAGCTTGTATTTTCTTGTCATAGACACACATTTCTGGGTGCATATAGAACAGCTTATGCGTCAGGTTCTCATGTCGATCCAATGGTAATTTGATATCGCTGCCATCACCATAATATAGTGTAGCACAGAATGGCCTTGTATCATACTTTGACATCATGATGCAGAAATGCCTTGGTCATTCATGTGGAGATATGACTATCACGATAGAATTAGTTACGCCAAGTAACACGTCGTACACGTCAGGTAGCAGCTGAAATATTTTAATATTTGCCATAATAAGCCCATAACCTGTTGGCAAAACAACCAAAACATCTTCACCATTTTACATTTATATGGCCGAGATACATTTGAATGTCTCGTCTTTTAACGAATATTCAAGCCCTCTTTTCGCTAGAACAACTTTCATAGCTCTTTCAGTATTTGCCATTGAATATAATTTAATAGTAGTACGATTTAAAGCACCTTTAAACGTATAAAAACCATTTTGTATACTATATTCTGATGAGAATCTTTGTTTAAAACAATATCGATTGTGAGCGTGTGCCCGCGCGAATTTAGTAAGCGGAATAAACAAAAGCAATAAAAGCGCATGCGCCATTTATCTCATTTTCAGGTACCTAATTTTCAGAAAATCACCAAATGATAACGGGCTTTTTTAATTTTTACACATTTTTTTCCCTTTATTTTTGACATGTACATGCCGAAATCCTCGCCGAAATCTCTACACATGAGAAATGTATGCCAGCGAGAGAACGATGTCTCAGTTTTACAAGCGCGGAAAATTTTTAACATTTAAATAGTTCATGCACAATATATGAAAACTACCTATATTTCGATGTTTTTGTGTAATTCAAGTACCTAATTTTCAGAAAATCGCCAAATGATAATGGGCTTTTTTAATTTTTACACATTTTTTTGCCTCTATTTTTGACATGTACATGCCGAAATCTATACACATGAGAAATGTATGCCAGCGAGAGAACGATGTCTCAGTTTTACAAGCGCGGAAAATTTTTAACATTTAAATAGTTAATGCACAATATATGAAAACTACCTATATTTCGATGTTTTTGTGTAATTCAAGTACCTAATTTTCAGAAAATCGCCAAATGATAATGGGCTTTTTTAATTTTTACACATTTTTTTGCCTCTATTTTTGACATGTACATGCCGAAATCTATACACATGAGAAATGTATGCCAGCGAGAGAACGATGTCTCAGTTTTACAAGCGCGGAAAATTTTTAACATTTAAATAGTTCATGCACAATATATGAAAACTACCTATATTTCGATGTTTTTGTGTAATTCAAGTACCTAATTTTCAGAAAATCGCCAAATGATAATGGGCTTTTTTAATTTTTACACATTTTTTTGCCTCTATTTTTGACATGTACATGCCGAAATCTATACACATGAGAAATGTATGCCAGCGAGAGAACGATGTCTCAGTTTTACAAGCGCGGAAAATTTTTAACATTTAAATAGTTCATGCACAATATATGAAAACTACCTATATTTCGATGTTTTTGTGTAATTCAAGTACCTAATTTTCAGAAAATCGCCAAATGATAATGGGCTTTTTTAATTTTTACACATTTTTTTGCCTCTATTTTTGACATGTACATGCCGAAATCTATACACATGAGAAATGTATGCCAGCGAGAGAACGATGTCTCAGTTTTACAAGCGCGGAAAATTTTTAACATTTAAATAGTTCATGCACAATATATGAAAACTACCTATATTTCGATGTTTTTGTGTAATTCAAGTACCTAATTTTCAGAAAATCGCCAAATGATAAAGGGCTTTTTTAATTTTTAAACAATTTTTTGCCTCTATTTTTGACATGTGCCAAACTAATTCGAACTCATGGTATAGTTTCTTTCATGTCGGGCTTTGTCAAACATGGAAAACGTTTTATCGTTTCTCTAAAACGTTTTGTACATTGTCATTGTAAAAAGATCTTATACTGTACAAAATAGAAATATTACTAACGCAGGCCAAATAGTCTTTTTAAAAATAATTTATTTGATTTTTCAATGGAAAAAACAGGCGTCGAGGTTACATGCTGGCGTTTTATTATATAAGTTGTCGAAAACGTTTTGGGAATAGACTAGCAGTAACATATACAAGATGAAACAAACTGATCAAACACACCTGACACGATGCATACATTCGCAAACACGTTCCATGAACATTCAGCAAAATATCAACCCAGAGTGACAAGATGTAAGACACGTTCGAACATTCACTTTTGTAGAGACAGCATCATTTTGTCTTGCATGGTCAAAAAGTAATAAATCTCCCCTGACGTACAAATAACCATTGAAAATATTCCTTTTACACTTTAAATGAAGGTAACATAACTGTTAAATCTTCCCGATTATAAGTCTTTACTGTAAAGTTATCCCCATTCTGGTACCAAGAATTTCAGTACTGGATATATAAAAAACACGGACGTCTTCATGAAGTGAACCAGTACAGCATAATACAGATTTCTTTTTTGTGAGGAAATCAACACAACATCCAGTTACTATTCAGATACTGAAGATTGGCATATCAACATTACATAATTTTGGCATAGTTCAGCAGAAAAAAATAAGTTATCACAAAGGAAAATCAGATATTTTTCTTCCTCAAAGTCCATAATATGGAACATGACAAATTGACAATGACAGCATGTGATCGACTATTCGACTGTTCGCAATCACTGATCACATGACCCACTGGCCACTGATCAGGATTTTACAAAGGTTTCACGTGACGTCATAGATTTGAGTGGAGGTCAACTGATTTTAAAATTGTTCACTGTATGTGGTGGTCTAACCTGAAGTTCAGGCCCTAATCACAGAATAGGGCCTGACACAAAACCTATCTAAAGTGTGGGATTCCCGTCCACCTGGTGGACGGGAAATCTGATTGGTTGATCAGCATCATGAAGGATTTTGATTGGTTGCAAGTTTACATAAACAACAGTTTTAAAAATAGTTCGGTCAAGGCGACAATTAATATAAAGGTCAAACGCACGTACAAATTCCATTATCGATTTCTTCGAATTTCTTTTTCTTTTATGATTTATGGCAGAATAAATCAAACAAACAATATTTTGAAAGGGCTTTATCAAAATCTTGGACGAATTTTGGACACACGACGCCGAAAGAACAGCCAAACTAAGTCATGTATTCGAAAGCTTGTTGTTGACAGCCAAGATGTTCTGCCAACTGGCTTCGCCGGCAAAAGTCTTATTTTTAATATCAGGTCCTACCGGCGTTGTTTTCTGAGCTACATCGCCTTCTTCGTGGTACGATTGAGAATTTCATTGTTGCTGTTGTTAGCCCGTTTTAATAAAGTATATCCCTAATATCCGCGTCCAGCAAGTTGAGACCTTGAGAAAGCTTGGCAGTCAAGCCGTGCACAGAACTGACTAATTAACTCTTTGTCTGAATCTTACTTATATAAAAGTACCTTGAATTTTTAAGTTTAATTATAAAGCAAAATGCACACTCTGCGGACATGTTCATGAGAATATAATTTTTTTGTGTAACGAAATCTACAACAGTTGTCAATCATATTGCATGTTGTGTCTAAAAATAACATGTGGGCGTCCCACGGTCTAGACAGGTTTTGTGTCAGGCCCTATTTCAAATTAGGGCCTGAACTTCAGGTTAGTGGTGGTCCTGCGTTCGGTGAGAAATACGTGCAATTTCGTATCATTTTCTCACTCCAGTACTGCATGAGCATCATCAGGGCGCTTATATACTATATATAAGCGCCCTGATCAATACATTTGAGGTTGACCCCCATACAGATTTATTCTGCATAAATACCATAGGGAAAACCAGGGCGCTGTAAACCAGGGCGCTGTGTTTTACTGCGCCCTGGGAAAACCATGAATAATTGCAAGGTCTGGAGAAAAGGTGGAGTCTAAACACTGACCCAAACAAAGCGATGTAAAATAATTCTATCAGATGGCGGAAATTAGGAAGGGGGTAAAATGTTTAGGGGTCCAAAAGGAAATTTTGCCCCGAGCCCTTAGAAACCTCTAAACGTCCTCGACGTTTTGCGTACACATAGGTAGTGAATAAATTATAGTCTTCAGTGTTGTATTAAAGCGTAATTGAAAATATATATTAAACTTTACATTGATACAGTATGGAAGAATGTGAAAGACCGCCCGCTAAAAAGCCCCGGTTAACTGAAAGCGAAGGAAATAATCAGTTGCACCAAACACACCGTCCATTTTCTATTCCCGTGCCAATAAACGAAGAAATTGGAGAAATAAGTGAAGGTTACGAGAGGGATAATGAATGCGCCAATGTCAATGATCAATCGAGATTTAATGCAACGCCTTATTTTTTGCCAGATTCGCCGATCTGCCCTGAAGAGCTTCTTTTGTATGCACTGATGAAACTTGCATTCAAAACATGCACGTTTACTAAACACCACTCCGAGTCCATGTACGAACCAATTGTTCACATCATTTCTAAAATATGTGGTGTTCAGTTTGCATGTTCGTCTGTTCGCCGTTATTTTCCCAGGGTTTCCAATAATCATTTAAAGTCTGGTGTTGGAAAGTGCAACGGAAAAGTTAGATGGGTTTATTTCAATAAAGAGACGGAAATATTCATGTCTATTTGCGCCACGGAGCTTGACACTGTTGTAAAAAACCCCACTGCTATTCCCGAGTATCTTATATTCCAAGTGAATGAGAAGTTGAAGGAAATTTGCTACTCTGAAATAAATCAATACGAGGAAATTCTTCTAGAGAACGGCTGTAATTTCGCCACACAGTTCAACACTATGATCAAGCCACATCTACAATCCTCTACCTCACCCTGGATACCATGGTTCGACTCAGTGCAAAGAACAATCCACCTTTACAGTTTTGGAGATTCTCCAGGGTACGCTAACAAAGAAGTCAAAATATTGAATACATTCGAATGGATATTCTTTACCAACAAAATCGAGAGGCAAATTTCGAGTGCTTTTCCGTTAGCGGAAAGTCCAAAAAAAGTCGAAACCGTTAAATCTTTGATAGAATTAATTCAATTAATCGACGAGTACAATACATGCGAAGGTTGCGAACGATCAGAGGATTTTGAAACATTAGAACGCGAAGGAAACAGTGGAATCTACAAAACCAAAGAAGGGAAAGATGCTGTTATGAAAGAAAATGGAACACTTCGTTCAACAAACTGCAGTGTTTTGGTACCTAAAGAGTGTCTACAATGCTTATCCTGTAAAAAGAGCCAACGTTATATGCGAACTTTGTTATCAAGAAGAAGCCTTCAAACAGTTGACGTTAGATCTCAACAAAAGGGACGACTTGATTACAAGACAAAAGATGAATTATTAGAAATTGCGCGAGAATCTGCAAGCACCATAAAAAGGTTGCAAGTAAAGAATAAGCGATTGGAGAGAGCAATGGAGGATATGATTGAAGTTGGGCCAACGTCTAACAGCGACCTTCAACATATATTTCAAAATTTGCAAACGGGCCTGGAAAAAAACAAGGAGAAGAGACAAAAACCAATTTGTCTTTGGGAAAACTGTGAGTTACCAGGATTCCAAAACGTCGAGGAATTATTTCGCCATTGCAAAAATCACATCGAGCGTCTTGATACAAGCGTTATTTCTCCCATCAATAGGCGTTATTACTGTAAATGGCAAGATTGTAAGAAGACTTACTCAAAATTAAAACTTCTTGAAAACCATATCAGGGAACACACTGGTAGTCTCAACGATGAATTTCTGGAAACATTGCTTTCTGATCAAGGAAAGGCAATGACGACAAACCCGAAGCAAATGAGATGGCACCCACTTGTTATCAAGTGGTGTCTCCGAATATATATAAAGTCGCACAGTTTATACGAGGATATACGGAATTCTGGAGGGTTAAAATTGCCAAGTGGAAGAACATTGTCTGATTACAAGAACTTCAATCACGCTGATTCTGGTTGGCACATGGAAACTGTACAGACGATGAAGAAGCAATTTGACAAAATGAAGCCACCGAAACACGCCAAACTCGGCCAGTTGGTTTTTGACGAAGTCAAAATAAACGAAGGCCTTGTTTTTGACCCGAAAAATTGGGAACTTGTAGGATTTACTGACATTAATGAGGATGAGATCAATAAAGGGAAAGAATCTAAAACAGATCGAACCGAGAAACTTGCTAGCCACGTGTTGCAGTTTTTTTTCAGGAGTCTCTTTTTCAAGTTCGACTACCCTTGCGCCTTTTTTCTAACGACTAACCTCACCGCACTACAACTCAACAGATTGTTCTGGCTCGGAATAAGTATGCTGCATACATTTGAATTTGAAATTTTGGTCTCTTGCTGTGATGGTGCATCTTGTAATAGATCCTTCGTCCAGATGAATATTGCAAATGAAACCAGCAGCTCCTGTCAAAACCCGTTTTCTGGGATGCCCTTATTTTTTATATCCGATCCTCCCCATCTGATTAAGAAATTAAGAAACAACCTGCATAGCAGTGGTTTCAAAGAAAAAAACAGTCGTTACACTAGATCCCTACTTCTACATGGAAAATATATTCTATGGGACCACATTTATTCGGTGTATGCAAGGGAACAGAAGAGGCATCTGTATGTTACAGATCTCAGAAAAGCCCATGTGGAAATTGACAGGATGAGCAAGATGCGTGTTAAATTAGCGGTGCAAACCCTATCAATGAAGGTGGAAAATGAAATGCATGAATGTGAAAACGAAGCAACGGAAGAGACCAGAGAATACATCAAAGCTTGTGCAAAATTCTGGAACGTTTTTAATGATCCTAAGCCTCTAAGCACAATCGAGGACAGTAGAATATCCCAGCTAGATGAGGTTGTTAAATATTTTGAGGACTGGAAATCATGGTTATGCACACAATACAAGACGAAAGCAATACAGTCCAAGCACTTCATATCTTGGCAAACAAAATTTGATCTTGAGGTAAAGTGTACATATACATATGATTGACTATACAGGGTGCATAAAAAAAAGTTAATCTAACTTCAGCGCGCTATTATACGTGAATTACTCGGCGTATGAAAATTGATTTTCATATTCGGAAAGATATCAGGCCTTCAGCTATTGAATGACAAGTGGAGAAAAAATAAGCATGTACGAAGCCGATTGAAAATTTTAGTCAAAATCGCATATTTTCACCTCTGTGCCTAATTAAAACAATGCATAAAAAAAGAAAAAGCAATTAATCACGAACGTGTCGTAGCTTAGCTAAGATTTATTCCTATACTTAATAATAATTATATATATATGTGCGTCGTTTATTGAAGCGAAATTCATCAACTTAAGTACCAAAAGGGCTTCATTTTCAATGGTTTTTACTAATTCAGATACAATAGCGCGCTGAAGTTTCGATAACTTTTTTTATACACCCTGTATATATACCTGGAAAGATATAGAAAACTTCGATATTTCGAGCGAAGGCCCTTCGTCGGGAAGTTATTAGGCCGACGAAGGGCCTTCGCTTGAAACGGCGAAGTTTTCTTTCTATATTTCCAGGTATACAGTAGCTATCACATTCACATAGAAGATTTATCGAAGATTCAATCTACACTGACACTAAGCGTTCGAGATATTACCATATATATATACTATATATATTACCATATAGTTTTTCGTTTTACCTCAAAAAACCACAACAGTCTGTTTCATCCGTATAGGAATCATCAGGAATCATCATATATATTAGGAATCATCATATATATTACCATCATATATATATATATATATATATATATATATATATATATATATATATATATATATATATATATATATATATATATATAATAATAATAATTTGTGATCAGTTTTTTACTTATCTTTAAAATATCATTTTAGATTACAGTAAATGCTTTAAAGGAGCTTCTGAAGTTCTTGAAAACCGATGAATTTACGAAAGAATATGGAGGTGACTTGTATCTGAATTTAAAAAAATTGAATCAAGATTTCCTGGAATCCTTTTTCTCGTGTCAGCGCCAAATGTGTGGTGGGACAAATAACATGACAGCCTACACATACGGTTATAACATTAGCAGTTTGACGAGTCTTCGCTCATCAAGACTACTTATGAAAAAACAGACAAATGTATATGAGGTAGAAGAATCTCTCCCTTACTTTAACAACGCAGATGAACAATTACCAAAACGACAGCCCAACAAATCTATATTGGAAACGGTTCCATGGTTTGTCGAATTGTAGACTACGTGCACACGGTAACGTTTTCCAGCGTTTTCATTTTACGAGCTTTTACGCCAAAACGAATGCATGCAAACACTATCAATTTACAAAAGATCGAAGTTCATTTAATATATTGGAGATATTTACCTTTGGACCGTGTGAACAGGACGTCACAACAAATTTTAAAGTGACAAAAACGATTTTGAAAACGCTCGGAAACGACGCCCGTGCATATGCACATAGCCTTAGTCTTGATAGTAAAGTAGTAATTGTATTGTAAATAATTCACCATCCATTTCATTGGGGTTTCTGGTGTTGCCCTGTTGGTGAATCATCTTGTAACTAAGAAATAGAAACATAAGGTAATGAACAATTAATATATGTGAACTTAAGGTGGCCACCTATACACTTTTTAAAAATGAAATATTTTCTGATTTGCACATGAATTTCTGGGCAATAATTATTCATGTGGAAGAACAAAAAATATCTGACTTGAATAAAACAATATAACTAAGTTCTTAAAAATTTACTCCTATAGCAACCGTGCGTTTCAACTTTCAATATGGCAGATATTTTTGGTTTAAAGTAATTTAATTCAGTAAACTCCTATTTTTTATTTTATAACATGATTTCTTTTAGTATATGTTGAATCATTTTCGTGATCTAAAAAATTCTGTCATGCCAAAATTTTCCAAGTTTGAAAAAATTTAAATGTAATAATTCCTAACAATTTTTTCCCCGCATGACAGAATTTTAAAAAAATCATAACAATGATTCAAAATACTAAACAAATTCTTTTCAAGAAATAAAAAAGGGGTAACTGATCTTATTTTCAAGTTAAGTAACTTTAAACCCAAAATATCGGCCATATTGAAGCGTTATTGTTGATTCCTTTTTGAACAATCTAACTCTGTAGTTATTATTTTACAAATCGGACTTTCTTTGTCTTTTAAACATATAGGAATTGTGGAAAAATTGGGACTAAATTGGAAATTTTCCATTTTCTATTAAACTGGAGGGAGCCACCTTAAGCTACAAGATTGTTGTTAATAGTAACTACTGTTACTAATGTTATTACGAGTTTAACGATTCATTAAATATATGTGGTTGTAATATGATACCAGCAATATCAAGTGCTATCAGGGGTTAATATTAGGATGTTAGGGTTTGTAATCCAAGTGAGAATATATACATTTTAAGACCTAACCAGGAACGACTGCGAAAAATGCAGCACAAGGTCCTCTGGTAGGAATTGAACCCACGGCCCTGCGATTCCAGGTGCAGCGCTCCAACCAACTGAGCTACAGAGGCCAGCTGCTGAGCTGTAACTGTAACATGGACTGGAAATAATACACCGCAGGGAACTGGGGGCGTCTTCTCAAATCTGGTAAAAAAAGGCAGGGAGGGCACTACATCAATGATTCTAAATATGATTGTCTAATAAACACTTTTGGCTTGGAAACACCATCTTTTGAACTTTTAAACCACATTATCCAACATTTTTGGAGCTGCACAATTTTAAACAAGGCTCATGAACAACCCACTAGATCAAATAATGATGATGATTTATCCACCAAATGCTCAACATCCACCAAATCGTTGCAAAATATTGAGTTTGAGTCGCTGAGGAAGCATGCTGGTTGGGCCATTAACATGCCAGAGATTTTATTCAAAGTGCAGGGTTTCTTTCAGGATTTTCTCTTGGGCCCGTTTTTCCAGAGAAGATTGAGTTTAGCTAAACAGCTGGGGGTCTGAGGCGGCTGCCCCCCTATGGCAGGCCGAATCCTGTACCTACTTTAGTGTAGTTGAGATACAATGTATTAAAGCGGGGCATTAGGGGACACAATAAACTGGTTAAAAATAGTGAAATTGTGTTGTGTTGAGAAATGAATTCCAGCCATTTTGTACTTAATTTTTGGGTTTTCAACTAAAACCTAATTTGCACACGTCATGAATTTAACTCAAACAACTTCATTTTACTGCACAGAATCTTTTGATGAGAAGATTGAGTTTCAAAACTCAATACAAGGTTGATCAATAAAAATTTCCTGACAAAAACCCTGAAGTGAACCTACTACTTCAAAAGTTCAGGTCTCAAAAGCTGATGACTCATTTTGTGAGGTGAGCAAGAAGAATCTTTTGGATATTTTTAAAGATCTTGGGGAAGATGTCCTTGTGCAACCTGGGAAGTATTTATTTATACCCAATGAGGAAGTGGTGCCTGTTTTCTTGTCTTTGCACTCTTCACTAGAGAAAAGCAACCTTGAAACAGATGCCAGCAAAGATGTTTTGAAAGAATGCCTCGAAGCTTTGTGTGAAGATAAATGCTTGCGGGATATGCGGTATGGTGCATTGCATCTAGGAAGTCCAGAAGATCTGTCCTTAAAAGCAAGTTATGTCTTGGTCCTCCAATGAATTGTGGTGATGTTTTTCAATAATTCGCGAGCAACTTCAGCTGAAACCAAAAAAGCGAAGCTCATCCTTGAGACAATCTTTAAAGAAAGTGACCAATAACAAAATACAGTGTTTTTACCATGCCAGATACTGCATCGGATGTTCTTTGCAAATTGCATGGCAAAGAACTTTCAGAAATTCTAAAATCTCTTGGTCTCCCTGGACTAAATGGAAAAAGTAAAAAGCATCAAGTCGATTTGCTGTTTAGGCACCTGCAAAAAGATTCCAAGAGGTCAAAAATATTGTATCCTGCGAATGTATGTTGATAGTTTAACCCATTGAGTGGCAGCACTATCCATTTGACATGTAAAATCATCTGACATTAGACAGAGTAAAATACTAATTAAAGTAGGGTGCATCAAGATGCATTGCCACTTAAAGGGTTAAAAAAATAATGATATGCAGTGTAAATATCTGAGGGTCAGTTTATATGGTTATATTGTAGCCGAGCTGACACGCTTAGTGAGACAGCATCATGATGGTAAGTGGGATGAATTTCTCTTGTGTTTATATGAGAAAATCTCATCCCGTTTGCTGGGACAATTTTGTTACATTATATTGTTTCAACAGTTGTTTAATAAAAATAGCTTGTGGAGGTACCCTTAACATTTTATCCAGACAAGCCCATCCCGGTAAGCAAGATATCGCTTCTTTCAAGCCAGATCTTGGCAACTGGGCCAGTCTGCTTGTCCATATAAACACACAATAATTTTTACTATAAACTACACAATGAGTTATCACTTACCAAGCTGCCTTGCTAAGCGGGCAGCCTGGTTTTCATAAAACAGGCCCTTTAACAATAATGGAAACATGAAAAACCAAACGCCTTCTGCATGATAAGTTTATATATATGGAACTGCATAATTTTGTTGTTTACTTTTGACAGTTTCAAGAGATTACAGCCATGACGTCATCATTTGTCAAAAGAAACTTAACTATGTTCGACGTATTATTTAACCACATATTAAGTATGTCAGTATATCTACTTATTAATTGCACAAAACACTTTCTTGGCTTTATAATAGTTGCATTTGTAATTTTACACTATTATATATTATTAATCCTATAAACATTCACAAGCGAGCTAGATGGAATGGAAGTTCATGTGTACCGCCACAAGCTATGTTTAACAACTGTTGAAACAATAAAAATCGTCCCGGAAAGCGGGGTGAGATATTCTCATATAAGCACAAGAGAAATTCATCAGTGATCCCACTGACCGACTGGGCTGTCTTGCTAAGTGGGCCAGCCCGGCCCCCATATAAACAGGCCCTTAGATGTTTACACTGCATATCACTATTAATTTATTTAGCATACTGTACCTTCTCAGGAGACAATATTTTCCACTCCTTCCCATCTCTGTGGTGCCTCAACAGCAAATCCACTTGACGCTTTTTACTTTTTCCATTTAGTCCTGGGAGACCAAGAGATTTTAGAATTTTTGAAAGTTCTTTGCCATGTAATTTGCAAAGAACATCCGATGCAGTATCTGGCATGGTAAAAACACTGGATAAGAAATCAACAACATGTAAAGGCTCGCCCATGTTCATTCTCAATTTTGATATAATGTCATCTCCTTCAGTTTCAGATTTTAAATCCTTTCCTTTTTTGTTATTGGTCACTTTCTTTAAAGATTGTCTCAAGGATGAACTTTGCTTTTTGGGTTTCAGCTGAAGTTGCTCGCGAATTATTTGTTGTTTTGACTTGACAAACATCACCACAATTCTTTGAAGGACCAAGACATAACTTGCTTTTAAGGACAGATCTTCTGGACTTCCTAGATGCAATGCACCATACCACATATCCCGCAAGCATTTATCTTCACACAAAGCTTCTAGGCATTCTTTCAAAACATCTTTGCTGGCATCTGTTTCAAGATTGCTTTTAACCATTTTCTCTAGTGAAGAGTGCAAATACAAGAAAACAGGCACCACTTCCTCATTGGGTATAAATAAATACTTCCCAGGTTGCACAAGGACATCTTCCCCAAGATCTTTAAAAATATCCAAAAGATTCTTCTTGCTCACCTCACAAAATGAGTCATCAGCTTTTGAGACCTGAACTTTTGAAGTAGCAGGTCCACTTTGAATCAAATCTCTGGCACGTTTAATGGCCCAACCAGCATGCTTCCTCAGTGACTCAAACTCAATATTTGGCAATGATTTGGTGGATGTTGAGCTCTCGGTGGATGTTGAACATTCGGTGGATGTTGAGCATTCGGTGGTTGAGCATTCAGTGGATAAATCATCATCATTATTTGATCTAGTGGGTCGGTGACGAGGCTCGTTTAAAATTGTGCAGCTCCAAAAATGTTGTATAATGTGATTTAAAACTTTAAAGGATGGTGCTTCCAAGCCAAAAGTGTTTATTAGACAATCCCACTTCGTTTCAATTAAATCATTAGATTTTGGCAAGGCAGAAATCAATTTTTCAAGCTTAATTGCTTTCTGGTTTGGACATTTTATGCCCTCGACCATATCGTAGCAATTGCCAAAAGATACGGATATTTCTTTCAATAAATTTTCGATCGGCTTTTTATTGGTTTCAGACTGATTTTGCATAAAATCTAAAATGGCTTGGGCCGTCTTGGCTTCGCTTATTTGACTTCCCGAAGATATTATTTTAAGAATTTTTTTCAAAAATTCCATACCTTTAAGAGAAAAAATCCAAAAAAGGTTTTCTCTGGTTAATTCTACGTTTTCTTCATCAGCTGAACTCTCTTCATCGTCAAAATATAAAAGATCTACGACTTCACTCTTACTGCCCGCCATCTTGTTTTGAAAATTGAATATATGCGGGGGGGGTCGTGCATCACAAGTAGATCAGGGGCGCTATCTCCGTTTCACCGCCCGTGTTTTACAGCGCCCTGATGAATAGTCGCGAATGTCGACGATAGTACGAATAGTCGACGAATAGTACGAATAGTCGACAAATAGTGCAATAGAGACTTTGCAAGGCTTTGCAGCAGTGCTGTAGAACTAAATTTACCGGGGGGGGGGGCTCTGTTGACAAACATGAAATCGTGAAAACATTCGTTGACGTACGTCAATGACGTCATACGTAACCGGTAAAAATTACGGGAACCACTGAGTATTTCAATAAAATATAAAACACCGGTAACTTCGAAAATAAACATTTTAATATTGTAGCTTTCGACTAAAATTCAGTCATAGTCAGGAAACATATTCCATATTTTTTAAAATTGATAATCATTCCTGCTGGTAAGTGGTAACCATATGAGTCATAAATTTTACTGATGGAATTTTATAGGAATTTTACTTGTAAGTTATGGCGTTGTAACTGAAGATTTAAGGGCTTAAGTGACTTCGTGTGCTTGGAAAACGTGATTTACATCCCGAAACAAGAGAAGATATCGATTTATTATTTAGGCCCGTTTTTGGGCGAATTTGTTCGCACGAAGCGAAAACCAAATTTCGGCAATGTGATTGGTCAGCGAAAAAATTGGATCAGTTCCTACTCTTTTACTTGTCGCTTCGCGCGAACAAATTCGCCCAGTGGAAAACGTCATTCTAGTGATTGTCATCAGTGGCGCCGTGGCCGGGGGAGGGAGCAGGGGGGGGGGGGCATTGCCCTCCCCTATTGTTGACAGCCGCCGGAAAATTGCCAATGCTGCCGGAAATTGTCGGAAAATTGTCAAGGCTGTCGGAAATTGTCAAATTGTCAAATTGTCTACTTCCTGTTAAATATTTGTTAAAACTCAGTGGTCCCGTAATTTTTACCGATTACGTATGACGTCATTGACATCAACGAATGTTTTCACGATTTCATGTTTGTCAATAGAGCCCCCCCCCCCGCCCCGCTTCGGTAAATTTAGTTCTACAGCACGGTGGAAAGTCTTGCAAAGTCTCTATAGCACTATTCGTCGACTATTCGTACTATTCGTCGACTATTCGCGGACTATTCGTACTATTCGTCGACTATTCGCGGACTATTCGCACTATTCGTCGACTATACGCGGACTATTCGCACTATTCGTCCACTATTCGCGGACTATTCGCACTATTCGTGGACTATTCGTGGACTATTCGCACTATTCGTCGACTATTCGCTTCACTATTCTAGTTTTATCAATTGCCATCAACTCTGCCGTGCAGCACGGCAGAGCCAGAGTAAATTGTAAACAAATTGTAAGCTTGTGAGAATCAGAGTTCAAAACTCAAAAATATTTACTGGGTACATGTAAAACAAAGACCTAAAATCTAAATTCTCAAAAGTAGCTTTAATACTGTCAAATTTTCCGAAGTCTGATTTAGTTGTTTCAAAAGTATAGAATACACACACACTTCTGTATGGATTTCGTACATGTTGTGCATATGTCTTACAGTAAAAATACAAAAATTGTCCCACTTCCGCGGTTTGTTGTGATTTTAATACTGTAATTTGTTGTTTTTCTGTAGCGGTTACCGATTTATCGGCAAATACCGCGATAAAACGTAGTTTTCTTTATTTATTTTATTCTACAGCATTTATAGTTCTACAGCTATCTTATACAGTTTTATAATATAATAGTGAATGATTCCGAATATTCAAAACGGATTGAAAGAATGAAAGCAGTAATTATGTATAACAGTTTAAACCGGCGTAGGCCGTACAGCACACTGCTCACTGGGACGAAGGATAAACCGAAAATTCACTTCTCTCCATGACAAGCTTTTATAATGTTCAGTCGATCCGCTACATTGAAAGATGAGTACTTGGCTATTTTTTGGCAGGGGTAACGAAATATATCGGCTGTTCTCTAAGTGTTTCTTAATGCGTTGGCCATCGGAATATACTGATATAACTACATAACTCATAAACTTGATAGATATGTGACGAGTTTCACAGGCACAATCCTATTTTAAATACTATGGCTTTTGGCAGTTTTGCATCATATGTGCAGTAAAAGCCCCATTTTTCTACTTCCTCAACGTGTAAAACGCGAAAAAACTTTATTAATTAATGACGTAACGTTCATTTTGTGGCTAACGACTAAATGAACCAGCGACTAAAAAGCAAGCAACGTAGTCAGTAATTGTCAAATTTGCAAGTGCTCATTTTCAACTAAAATCGGAACAGGCAAATTAGGACGAATTTCAACAGAAAACCAGTCTCAAACTTCAAATCATGAGGGAAGTCGTGCGACCACATTAGGATTTATATTATATCCAAGAACATGGAAATCAATATGTTTGTCCTGTAACAAGTCCCGTAATCTGTCCTGTGAAGTATCGTGTTGTTATTAGACAATAGTTTAATGTTTGTGATGTCGTATCTTATATGTAAGGGCCGCTGTAATTGGCGTAAGCTGTAGCGTGTTCCCTGCCATTGTCCATATATGTTTTTTCTGTGTTTTAATGTTTATTGGCGAAGTTAAATAAATAAATATGTGCTTCGCTATCGCCATTGGCATTGCTATAAATAAATTGTCTCACTTATCAGATCGTGTGTGCAATTCTTGTTGGCGGCGGAAAGTACGAAATTTATTTCATTTGGTAAAGAACTCTACAAAAGAAGAGAGCGTTCCGAGTCCAGATCGTTTCGTTTCAAACGGCAATTTAATACCGCCTTCTGTTTCGCTCTCTCAGCGAAGCCTTGTTAATCGCAAAGTGTTTCGAATAGGCTTACGGTCCTTACATGCAACTGTATCTCAACATCAACCAAAAAATAATTTTCTTGAGGAAGTGAGAACACATAACGTATCAACTGAAGTCTGTTTGAAATTAATGAAACTCAAGTAAAGGTTACTATAGTTTACCCCAGTCGTAATTTGCTATTCCAACACCTCACGACAAGCAATCCCCATTGACATAACGGCAAAAACATGTCTTCCTTCAAGTAAACAATAAACAGTCTGTTCTTGTTCCATTTGTAATCGAAAAAAGTGATCAATTTTCAAATTTTAAGCTTATCGAGAGCCTTTGCATTGTCTATGCCTTTGTGATGAATCAGTATCACTAGTGATGGGCGATTACCGACTACTTGGTATCGATACCACCCGATACCAGGCCCAAACAGGAAGTAGTCGATACTGCACGGTATCGAAAAAGTAGTGATGGGCGATACCGACAGTATCGGTTTCGATACGATACCGATTACTTTTTGGTTAAAGTATCGAGGTATCGATTACCCAAACGATTACTTCCTCCAATTTTCAAAATAATAAATGTAAGTCACTGAATAAAGAGCCGACTGTTAAAGAAGTAGCCTTCTACTGTAACAGTAACGATATATTTTCAGAAAGTTACATATTTTTAACAGTAACGATTTGATCCGCCATTTTAATCCACAAAAAAAACAAAAACTACTTTATTTCCCGCCTTTTTCATAATTTATTCTGTCGATGAGGATAGAATGTCAAATAAAGTATAAAGGAAGTTTGATTAAATTGATAAATGCAGCAAAATACAAAAAAGTACATAAATTTTATTAGAAATAACCATGAAAACGATGACACAACTGCAGGATTATAATGAATGTCTAATTTTAAAAGTAATCGAAACACTTTTTCGATACCGTGCAGTATCGACTACTTCCTGTTTGGGTCTGGTATCGGGTGATATCGATACCAAGTAGTCGGTAATCGCCCATCACT
>CACRXK020008467.1:0-20757 GCA_902702795.2 Paramuricea clavata
TTGTTTTCTATGACAAAGTTGCTTAATCTTAACTGTCTGTGTTCACATGCTCTTAATCCGAATATTTTTCCGAAATAGAAATAAATTGTGTAAACCAAACTTTCAGCAGTTTTGTCTCCCAGCAAGCCTTTTGACCACAGCAAACCTTCTTCATCATCTGTAATAGCTTCTTTCTCTCGTCGTGTACGATTCTCCGCAAGCGATTCGCCTTCCAGGTGGGTGGCTTTCATTTCACTACCCAGCACTCTTCTGAACGTCTGGAAACTGAGTAATACACATGCTCACATTACAATAAATTAAACTAAACCATTAACTAAAAATGAACAAATTCAACCTACCAGTGATTGTTAGCATTTAACATGTTAGCTTCAGCCCGGCCATTTTCGTCTAGATGTCGTTTCAACGAGCATAGTATACTGTACGCCCGGGATATGGCTTGCCATCCTTGTCGCAAACTTCTTGAACAAATTTGATAAGCCAGAAGTTTAACGTTCTTGCCGTCATTGGACACAATTCTGTCTCCAAATTTTGCAAATTCTGCAAATCTAAGCTGAAAGGATTGCTCTCACACATGACTGCTTTATTTTCTCGCCCACTTTACCAATCTTCAAATATACGAACTCCCCAACGATTTTTATAACGCGTTGTTTATGGAATAGCATTTCGGATGTTGTCAATGCTTCTTTCCACGCTTTGAAGAACTCGAAATCTCCTCTTTTTGCAACTAGATGCCATGCTTCTTTTGAATGCGAACAAATACTACAACAACAACGTCTTTAATTCGTTCCTTCGTTACGCATTCGCCTCATTGAACAACTTAATTCGCTATTGTTACTGCCTCATTGCTATGAATATCTAATGATGTGTGAGAAGCAATTTCAAATCCTCGTTAGTGTTTTAAACTTGGCTTCCAAATCCCCAGTGCCATGAACAATGGGTCGGCTGCGCCTCGCCATTGTTCATGGCACTTGTATTTAGAAACAACGTCTAAAACATTAACTCGGATTTGAAATATTACTTCTTGGTTTTGGTACGAGGACAGGATTACCACCGTTTTGATAAGTCTAAAGAAATATCATGCATGGGCCCTGAGTTACCCATAATCCATTGAGTAAGTGGGATTTAAACTTAAAAAAAGTTTTAGATGGGAACATAAGGTCGAACTCAGGGGCAGCAGAACAGGGGGGCAAAGGGGGCTCCAATAAGTACTAATGTGGGAGCTAATGCCTCTCTGCCTAAAAAAACGATCAGAGTAAGACAGGTATATGAAGATTCTTGATCACTCTCTAAAAGGTAATGTGAACAAAATTACCAACATTGTGGTCAATGAAATATATTCCTTAAGTGAATCTAAACTGCGCGGCTTCAGCATCCGTACAGTTCTCACAGGGGGACTAAGCCACACTAAAATAGATTAAGTAATATTATATACTGTATGTTTCGTTAAAAAGCGTGAGCTTTTACCATGATCTGGTGGTCAGACTATGCTAATTTGCCAGCGATTTTAGCCTAAACAAATCATACAAGCTGACCAAAAAACGAATTGCGAAGCACTTTGTTCAGATTTTGTGCTTCAAATTCTTCAATTCAGGCCCAAATTCTTCAATTCCGAGCCTCAATCTTTCCGGGGGAGCATGTCCCCTGACCTCCTTTTCAGCCCTCCTGATTATAAAAAGCTTCTTACGCTACTGCTGTGACAGTTGGATCATGTTTCGTCTGTCGTGTTTGCACTTAGCTGAAAACTACGATACCCAACATACAGAAAATTAGCCTCCTACAAAATACTGAAACCCGTTCCGCCGCCACTGTCCACCTGAGACGAAATAGACACCAGATCGGAACCAAGGACGCCCGAGTGGGAGGCGGGGGTGAGAGCAAGCGCCCCTTCTGTCCTTTCCTGATAGGGTACCCATTCTTTACTAATATTATATTACAGGGGATTGACCTGATCAGTATTCTGTCTCAAATAATGTTTGAAAGAGTTAAAATTGATTGCCCTAATTTCCCATCAAAATCAAGACAATTAATATTCTAGAGTTTAGCCCCGCTATCCTTGAGACTATTTTAGAAATTCTCTTTCAGGCTTTGCAAGGGCTAAACAAGTGTCACCATTTCTAAGGTCATAATTAGTTTGCATAAGATTTCTCCTCATTAACGCTCCTTTAGTTCCAAATTCCAATCGTTCCAGTATAATCATTAGGACCAGTACTTGTGTTGTCGTGGTCACCTCGCTTGCCTCCCAAGCCGTGAGATCTTCTCATTCTTTGGTCGGACCTCTACTCAAGGTCGTAAAATAACTGAGGAGAAAGTGCTACCTTACATTGTCGGTGGCAAAGGGGGTGGGGAGTCGCTATCCCATTTCACGATCTGATTTCTCGCAATTTCACGCGTCACGCATGCTTTCAAAGGAAATTTCACGCGTCACAAACTTATGCATACCATCGTGCATCCCTGTTCTACAGGGTGTATAAAAAAAAACGCAACCTCGAAATTTCCCAAGAAATCGACATTGTTTTAAAGACAAAAGATTTTAGGCGCCCGGGAATTTAAAATAGCACAACTGTCAAAATTACTGCACACGCGAGTGCATAAAGCAAAATTTATGCATTTATTTAATGCACAACAACAGTAATATGATCTATTAGCAATGCGATTTCAATTCCCAGGGGCCTAAAATCTTTTCCCCGAGCCGGCGGCGCGAAGCGCCGTGCGAGGGTACTAATTCCCCCCGGCTATTTACACCCGGGGAAACGAAAGCATTAGGGAAGTCTGAAGTTCATCAATGAGCGCGGGCGTCGGTCACCAACGATGGGTGGTCATCCTCACTGATCTCAAAAATATGGCGGACTGTCATTAAAAGCGGACACTGATTGGTCCAATTTAAAGTTTGCATTATAACGGCTGCATGACGACAGCGAAATAGCAAACATTTGACATTTCTTGATTTAATGAGTTGATGATTGATAAATTTCTTGCAAATATTCTTCATTTTTGCTCGTATTTCTGCAAGATTTTGTAAATTTCAAGAAAGAAAGGGCGAAAGAATCAGCTAAAAGAAGGGAGCCGACGTTAACAAAGGTAAGTTTGTTTTAAATATTGATTTTATAATGGCTTTAAAACCCGACGGCCTTTGCGTATATGAAACAACAAAACAAGACAGCATATAATTTCAGTGTATCTTTAATATTGATTCCCTTTTTTATTATATTGAATTTTTTAAATAAAAATAAAGCAAAGTTATTTGCAAGCGAGAATTTGAAATCATTTTATTGCAAAACTAAAAGTTTATCGATAAAGCCATTTAATAGTTAAAGGCAGTTTAGTTTTATAAAGAACACTTTAAAACGCTTTGTGAATCGGTTTGTGGTTGAATTTTACCTTAAATTGAAGCTTGTATTACGTATAATTACATACTTAACATATATATGTTGGGAAATTGATAATTTTGTAATTAAAAGTGATATTTTTAAGCGATTTTCATTTGTAAGAATATTCTTAAAAAATTATCGTGTTACCATGACAACTACTCTAGATACTTCATGTTCGGAAAATACAACGTTTTTGTCAGCAAGGCGAGGGTTTCTGCATGCATGTATTTTCTAGTATGCTTAAGAATTGCGAAGTGATTTCTTAGGAAATTCCGAGGTTGCGTTTTTTTTATACACCCTGTATAGTCGGCATATGGAGAATTGTTAGTTGCAGCTTGGTGCAACAAAATGACTAGTCTAACCAAGAATGTAAATGTTATTGTTGCAATTCGGCCAATAATACGTCCTCATTCAGCTCACGTGTTTGTTTGTATATGAAAACCCGGTCTAGATTAGACTCTTAATATATTCAAGTGGGCATGCAGGGCTTTGAAGCTGAGGGAAATTGAGGGGTTAAATACAAATATGCAAATTTAAATTTGCAAATATTTTCTAAATACAGTAAATTTAGAATTTTTTTCTAATTTTGTTCTTATGGCTTAATTTAAACGGATTTACATCATCATTAGCTTGCTTGTTTTTACGCTTGCTTTGCCACTCTTCAACGAACGGCCCACCAATTTTTGCACATCGTACTACGTTTCTTACATTTTCAATAGTGTGTCAACACTTTCCGGCTTTTGAGACCGCTTTTTCTTATAAGAAGATGCCATGCATTTTTGCTAACAAAATTAATTCATTTATTGAAAGCGACCAAGGGGAACTGTTTCGAATGCTTCGTTACACTTCATGCAAACTTTCAAGCGAATGTAATCGTTAACGTCCCACACTCACTTTTTTGAATATCTAATAATTTCGTGCCTCATTGCTATAAATCTGTTATGATGTGTGAGAAGCAATTTCAAATGTCGTTAGTGTTTTAAACGTGGCTTCCAAATCCCCAATGCCATGAACAATTGCTCGGCTGCACCTCGCCATTGTTCATGGCACTTGTATTTTGAAACCACGTCTATAACACAAACTCGGATTTGAAATATTACTTGGCTATTGGTATGAAGCCAGGGCTCATATATGCGAGAAGGTTATAACTCTATCGGCCGAGTACTGATAGATTTTGATAAGAAATTTACTGCAACGTCGTTCAAATTATTAGCTGCTTTACTACTTTCCGATTCTTTCGTTGCTTCATCATCTGAATCATATTCGGACAGTTAATCGACATTCTCGAAAACAACTCTTTCACCGACAGGATTTTTTCTCATACATGTTTAGTAGAAGAGTACCAGAAGCATGTTTAGTGTTGTTTTGTCGCTTAAAGGAATACCGAATGGCGAATGGTTTGCGTGATCCATGCACGAGGGATGTCGCGAGACTTTCGGAAAGCGCCGTAAAATACTCGAGCCGCAGGCGAGTGTAGTTTTACGCTTTCCGAAAGTCGAGCAACATCCCAAGTGCATGTATCACGCTATCCCGCTTGAAAACCATTTGGTAGTTGTTTTATAAACTAACTACAGTGAAACAATGACATTTTGAGAATCCCGAGAAAATCCCGGGGAGGCATTTTAATTCCTCATGCAGGATAGCCTGATCCTGCACGGCTATTGACCAATCAAATTGCGTGTTTCACTGTATAGTTATTATATAAAGTTCGTTGCCTTACGGCTTGACCATACTCTTGTTCCCATTCCCGCATAACGACTTCATTACAATACACTCAGTGACATTTTGTTAGCAGGCAGCTGAGCCATTCTAGGAATATCTTTCAGGACAAGCCTGTTTTCAGGGACAGGTTAATTATTACGATTTGTGGTGAGGAAAGTAGTAGGTTGCCAAAAGCGAAGTACGCTTTAAAGACTCGTGCATGACAATTCCAATTCCATTTCCATTCCATTTGCGTATTCAAGAGGTGCACATGTGGGGTGCTTAAAATGACTGACAGCCAGAGTTGTAGACTCGAGTCGTGTGACTTGGACTCGAGTCGGACTCGAGTCGCAATTTTTGTGACTTGTGACTTGACTTGTTAAAGAGACTGATGACTTGTGACTTGACTTGGACTTGGACAAAATGACTTGTGACTTGACTTGGACTTGCAAGAAATGACTTGTTACCAACGCAAGTCAAACGTAAATATCTAGTGAAACCAAGTTTTCCAAAATCTTTGTGTTGATCGATTGATCGTCGTGTTGTACAATTTGGGCAACGATCTTAGTACATATCAATGGCATCGACAGAATTTGTGCCGGCGTATTTTCTGACAAAGCGTTTTTTTTCGCGATTTCATGGTAAAATTTCTGACATAAAATAACGACGTCATATTTACATATTTTGCCGTTTTGCGTGGGAAAACATGGCCCACATGTGGCGATAAAATGACTTGTGACTTGATTTGAATTGACTTGCCACTCGGAATGACTTGTGACTTGACTTGACTTGGATTTAGACAAAATGACTTGTGACTTGACTTGAACTCAGACCAAATGACTTGTGACTTGACTTGGACTTGCAGGAAATGACTTGTGACTTGACTTGGACTTGCAACATAGGACTCGTTAACAACTCTGCTGACAGCATGAACTGACTCTGCATTTTGTCCAAGACCTTTACCTGGCGCGATTTGTTTCAGGTCATTTAATTCAGTTATTTATGCTTCACAAAAGCTTGAATTCCGTGTGAATATCATAAATCGGTATACTAAACTTCGCCTTGTTATAGCTTGTGCGCTTGTTTTTCCACATTGCCTAGGCTGTCTGGAGTTCGCAGAAGGTTCATATGCAAAGAATGAAACAAGTACTATCACATCAACTTTTTCGAAGATGAATGTGAAGTTTCGGTTTCATATTAATAACAATCCACAACACTATACTCATAGCGATAAAAAGAGATGAAATAGTAAAAATCATGAAGTAAAGTCTCTGCGTATGACTATATGGCAATGTTTTCCATGACTTTCATAACCTGTCATTGATGCTTTGAAGTCCGCCAGTTTGTACATTTGAACACGCGCTTGCTCGGACTACTATCGGAGAAGGGAGCTCTCGGAATTAGGCAATACGAGTTGATATGAGTTTGCGCAACTTTGTTCTAAGCGACTTCGACAAGTAAATTTTCAAGGAAAAAATAATTGTTATAAAACAACATTTTCACAAAATTTTGTTGCCCAAATCACGAGTCACGCACCTAATAACAAGTAAATCACGCATCACGTTCAACTTTGCATTCACAATTCACGGTTCCGATCGAGTTCTTTCACGATCATTTAAGAGATAATTTAAGCACTAATCACGCGTCACGCATTACGCCTTTGCCACCCACTACAATAGCGAGGTTTAGCAAAGACGACGCGACGTCAAAGACGACGTGAAAATGGCGTAAAAATGGCGTAGGCACATCCATAGATGGGCATGTCACGCCATTTTTACGCCATTTTCACGTCGTCTTTGACGTCGCGTCGTCTTTGTTAAACCTCGCTATTGACATCAGTAAAGAGCTGATATAGGCTGAATAGCTTGCAGGGAAATCCGATCACCAATGAGCGAGAAACTCAATAAACTCAGAATTTGTACCTGTGGACGGAAGGCGTATTAGCAGCAAAATATTTACAGGATACAAGCAAATTCGGACAACGAACTGATACAAATGAATCCGAATACGTGTGGACGGGCCTTAGCCACGGAATTATTATCCCAGCTCGACAGAAAGGCGAGAGAAGGGAACGCGTGCACCGTCTCTCAAGAGGGTTCGAAGTAAACAGAACTAGAACTGAAAGAAATGTTTAAGCAACCTCGTACCCAGGGTATTTCCTCTTGGTGAGGGGAGAAAATACCCTGGAAGACGCTGGTCACTTGATCTGCTAAAATCTAGCAGATTTTTAATTAGCAATCCAAGATGAGGTAATGAATAGTTAATATTTTGATCATTTTTATAGTTTAATTTATATAATTAAACTTTGAATGATTACTGTAAAGGAATCCAAGATAGTTAATTAGAAATCTGCTAGATTTTAGAAGTCACGTGACCAGCGTCTACCAGGGACTTTTCTCCACAACAAGAAAGATCGTGGGTAAGTGGTTAATGTTTAAGGATTAAAACTTACCGACACAGGTCGGACTCGCTGCAGACCAGCTTCCGTCACTCTGACAAGTTATTCTTCTTGAACCTCTTAACTGATAACCAGAATAACATAAAAATTCTGTTTGTTTTCTTCCGCAGTACCTTGAATATGCAATTATTCTTCCATTTGTAGGGTGATGCAACTCGCTGCATCGAACAGCTAAATATTGTAAAATAGTGAATACTGCAAAAACAATTTTACTAAAAAATTCTTGCGTAAAACAATACACCAACAGTGACTCATAATATTGAGTAAAATTATTCAAATTTATGTGCAAATTATCTTATTATTCTTTTTAGTAAAGTAAATCTTAAACTCAAAAGATGAAGTAAATTTGAAATTTTACTAAAAACGTTTGAGTAAATTTTCTCATAAATTTGAGATATTTTACGCAAAGTTTGAGTGACTGTTGGTATAATTATTATACTCAGGAACTATTTGCAGTGTTACTGTATCTCAGTAAAATACGATAGCATATGGGGCTGTCCAATTCAGGATTTCAGAGACTATTTTCTAAAACTTAATTCATTTCTATTTGGACAAATACAAAACTTTGAACTTCAGCTGTGTTGTCTGTAGAATACCCTGGTTCCACAGGTTTAAAATAAACCTCTGGTTGAAAGCGGCAATTGATTCATCGAGCCGCGCCAATCAGTTCGAATTAGGATGATTGGATGATTGTATTAAAGCTCTCTGATTGGTTATAGATGTTTTATTTGAATCAATCAGAGAGCTTTAATACAATCATCCAATCAAGAGACAGAGTCAGGATCTGACCCTAATTCAAACTGATTGGCGCAGCTCGATGAATCAATTGCCGCTTTCAACCAGAGGTTTATTTTTCCTCTCCCTTTCGCAATGAAAATAATAAAAATAAACCTCTGGAATCAGGGTATCTATAGAACAGCATTTCTCGCATTCTAAGACGAGTTTTGAAGAAAGACTATCATCCCGAAACCCATAACATATCTCAGCGTTAATCCAGACATAGCCCCTCCTCACATTTACCCGGATTTCATTTTTTCACAAGAACAGTACTGGCGGTTATGACGAGAGACTCACACAACCGCCATGGCTATTCCACTGTTAATTTATGGAAATCATTCGGCGCTAAAGTAGAAAATTGCTGCAAACTGAAAACTCAGGAGTAAAAACGAAAAAGTGATTTCCACGAAGCTTACCAGTGCATGTGGGTTGACGACCCGACCAGCTATGATCAGATTGACATGTTCTATTTGGGCTACCTTTAAGTTGGTAGCACTGATCACATGAGAAGTGGAGCGTTTTTCCAACTTGTAGAATTCCTTTCTTGTTTCCTCTCCATGGCGTGCCTGGATCTTGACAACTGTTGACTGTAAGAATAAACTGCTTTAAGTCTCAACCTCGTACCCAGGGCATTTTGCTTCCGGTCAACGAAAATGGCCCTGGTATCGGCCGGTCACATAACTTCAAAATCTCCAGTACTTGGGGTGTTCAATTATGATAATTTATGCGTATAAGTACGTATATAGAATAATTACATACATTTTAATTATTATAAGTAAACACTCTTAATGCAGCGTTATCGGTGAGAAAGAAACAAAATAAGTTGATTTTATTCGGTTTACACCTCTGCATCCAGCAACATAGCCCGTCATATTGATGACTTTTAAACATATTCAGGGTCTGGTTAGCCTGTGATTAAATTCTTAATGAACAACCAAACCGCTTCAGCCTTTGCTTTATATAAATCGTGTTATGAGCAAACATATTCGTATCATAATCTTTATTTGATTATCACGCTGTATGTTTCTTGAAATCAAAGATGTATAAACGACGCATGTGAGAAATGTATGTTGAACCGAAGTAAATACTTCTTTATACAAAATGTACAAACTTTAAGACTTAGCTAATTTGGACCAAATAGTTCCACCAAAATAATTATTATTGAATGTAAGTACTCAAAATTCAATCATATTAATATGTGGTAATATATAGAATTTTGATTACTTACATTCAAAATCATTGACCAATGAAGTTGCAAAACAGACCAGCCAATGCCAGGGATTTTTTCGCTGACCATCCAACCGCGGGAGCAAAAAACCCTGGGTACGAGGTTGTTTAAGTCTCAATCTTCGTAGGACAAATAGGGTATAATGGGTTTTCGTATGTGATATTTTCGAACGTAAATATATTTTATCCACTTTTACACCTAAGCAGGAACAGTTGGGAGAAATGGAACTACAGTAGAAGCCGTCTGGCAGGAATCGAACCCGTGGTCCTGTTATTCCGCTGCATCTCTCTAAAGGTGTATAGAAATTTGCGTTCGAAAATTCCATCTACGAGAAGCAATGGAAAATGCCCAGAATTTCGACATTTATCCATATACCTTCTACTGCCAGCACTCCATTATACATGAATCATTCCGTGGTAATGCTCAGAAACTGGATTCTGTTGGTCAGACCGCTGCAACGGAATCACAGGGCCGAATCGCTAGTTCTATAAATTAAAGTGTGTAGAAGTTTACGTTCGAAAATTCCATCTCCAAAAAATTTATGTGTACTATTGGTGTCTATACTGGCCCTACGGTAAATGGATCACCTTCAATTAAGGATTGAACTGGTCAGAAAAACGTTATCCGTAGTCATAGTCGATACATATAGTCAAACAAGGTAAGGTCTGGAAAGTCTGCGAATATTTTATTGTGTATGTTTATGCAAACCTATCAATGGGGAAGACAATATCCTTTTGGCATCATCTCGTTGAATGACTCAAGCGTACTGTGGAAACGCCACTACGCTTTTTCGTCTATTCAGCAGCAATCTACGGGCGTATTTTTTCCCAGTGGCTTTAGACTGGAGGTTTTAATAAATCATTATATACATAAACAAACTCCGCAAGCAAGCCGTTTGTAGTGACTAGACGGCCTGTATACTAGATAATCGGTCGTCACGAATAATCTATCTGTTTGCTACAGAATACTCTATGCCAGTCGTGCCACAGAGTATAGATAATATGGAGGTCCGATTAGGTATAATCCCCGTTACCGGCTGCAAGATAGTGCGCAATGGGAGGCATTTACCCTCCTGCGCTGCGCTAAACGTCTAAAACAAGCCTATAAATTTGACTGTTTTCGAGGAGGATGACGGCCTCTCCCATCAAGCGCACTGGCTAGGAACATGGCGGCCGGTTACACTAGCCGACATCAAAACCGCCGACAAGAAGTCGGACTTCTAGGTAGTATATACTCTGTGTCCTTACGTTCACAAACTGGTTCGTTTCCTGTCCACGTGCCATTGCCCTGACAACGTCTCTTGGGTGATCCATTCAATTGGTAGCCATACCAACAATTATATTGTACAATACTGTTACACTGCTGTGAGTTGAAGGTCAGATATCCATTGACTGGATATTGAAGCAAGCTACATGTGACAGCTGTAAGATAGAAAGATTTATTATATAGTAGAGAGTGAGATACTGAAAAATGCACAGCGAGATATTTTCCATATCTTCACTATAGTCATATTTAATATTTTGGATTAAATAAACAATAACAATTTGTAACCGACTATATCAAGACAATTATTCAAAAAATGGAAAATTCACGATTTAGATGCGTATTTTTAGACATTTATTACTTGTCGATGAACAAAAAGTACCTTATTTATCTGCCTCGTCCCCAGGCGCTAATAAAAAATTTCATGCGAGTCACTATATGAAAGCTTTACATGAAGTAGTGCACCGCGACGAACAAGCGCAGGGAGTTATGGGCTTGAGGCATCGAAAATTGAGGAGCGCCTGGGAGATCTTGTGCCGTTTCTTGCAAAATTCGCCTGTTTCTTGCAAATCGTGGTTTTTCGACAGTTTGGGGGCTTTTTTCGCCATTTTTTTTTGAGGAAACAACATTTGAAATTGTTCAATTAAACATGTGATTACAGTCAGATGATATTTTATATCATTTAACGCTTTAAATGATTCCGAGATGTCAACACTTGAAGAGTTCAACGAGGCTATATAAGCCGTTTTATATAATAAATTTACAAGGTATGGAAAAGTGACAGTGCATTTTTATCACAATGAGCAATATATATATATATATATATAACAATTCAAGTTTTCTTGATATAATGTAGATTGCTCAATACTTTTTAGTACAGCTAAATTTATTTAATTATTTATGAAAAAATTTAAATTTATTTAATTATTTATTTAATTTATTTATTTAATTATTTATTTACATTTTTTTAATAAATAGATACATTTTATTTTTTTATAATTATAATATTTATAATTTATTTATAATATTATTTATTGTTTCTTTTGTTTTGTACTTTATTTCATATATATATATATATATATATATATATATATATATATATATATATATATATATATATATATATATATATATATATATATATATATATATATATATATATATGTTAATCAATCTCCAACAAGACAAACAAAGCAAAACGTCGATCAACATACAAAGCTTCTGTAGACTTTAATAACCTTGAACCTGCATGAACTTAAAAATTTTGAATCTCTATCTAACTTTAAGACCTAATTAAAAAGACACAGTGTGCATAGCATGTGGCAGTGGACCTCTCTTTATCATCTGTCTTCAAATCTTTCTTTCTTTAGTTTTGTTCAAATTTCTCTTTTTCTTTATCCACTGTGTTTCCTTTCCTCTACTCTTTCATGTTACTTCTTGACTCCCCTCAAATTTTACTTGCTATAACTTGCTATAGCCTATATATACAAATATTCATGTAAATTGTATTGTTATATAGTTAGTGCCAACGTTCAATTTTTCTGTTTGCCGATTGGTCAAAACCGTGTCACGTGCCGGTCCACAAAACGTCATGTTCGGCAACCGGTCCACAATCAAACATATATTGACCGGTCAATAATAAAATAGGTGCAATGCGCATGCGTGTCAACAATGAAGTTCCGAAATTCATTTTTTAAACTTTTTACTAAACATTTACGGCGTTCCATTTATCCAGTTTTGGTTTCAAATTAAGTTCATTCCAATAACCGGTGAATTATTTATACTTTGACACTTATACTGTATACTATATAACAAAACACTTATTTACTGAGACCTCGGGAAAGCAGCGTGTTTTGAAGACTGTTTCCCTCGATCTCAGTAAATAAGTGATAATTATATACCGTACATGAATTGTAAAAGATGTACGTTTTCAGTATGGTACATCTAATTTATAATTGCAGGACCCCACTGAAAAACACTGTCAGTGGTGATGTGGGTATCCTGGCTAAAGAAAAAGATAATAATAATAAAGTGCGCTTTAAAAGTATACAAATTCGATATCACGAACATGGATTTTGAAGAAAATCTGCAGGTTTGCCCTGGTAAAATTTCGCCAGCATAAATGACAACAAAGGTAATCCTGTACTTACGTTCACATGTAGGTTGAGTGGCAGTCCATCGCTCATCAGCTTGACATTGTCTATTAGCAGGTCCTATCAATTTATAACATTGATCACAAGAGTAATAAATTTTCTCTCCAATCCTGAACGGGCTATACAATCCTTTCACAATCCCATTTTTTTGGCTTTCAGGTTCCGGACAACTTTTTTCTGAAAAGAAAATGCAACATAATTATGGTATTTTAGTCAACACGTTCATTTGTTCTGTTCAACTGCAATTTACATTTATCATCGCCATACTGTATACTTAATCTTTTAAAACTAAATGATGCTCTTTCAAGGAAGTGCAGTTCTACACAAAATGTGCCGTTCAAAATCCATTTGTGTCAGTAGTTCTTAAGATACAATGTTATTCATACATCTATTTATTTATTAAGTTTGCCAAAAATGTGCTTGTCGATTTCCCAGTGGAATCGCCAGCCTAAAAATGCCAAATAGAGCCATTGAGCATCAAAAATATAAACATAATCTGGGGGAGGACTCCACATCCCCCCCCCCCATTTGCTTCACAAATCACTGGCGGAAGCCGCATCCACAACAAAATGTTTGCAGGACACAAACGAATTCGCACTATACGATCTGATACAAACGAACCCGAATAGTTGTGGACGGGGCCTTAGCCACGGAATTGTTATCCGAACTGGACAAGAAGGTGGGGGAAGGGGACTCGTGCTCCGCCTTTAACTAAAACTGAAAGAAATGTTTAAGGAATAAAACTTACCGACACATGTTGGACTCACTGCAGACCAGCTTCCGTCACTTTGACAAGTTATTGTTCTTGAACCTCTTAACTGATAGCCAGAATAACATAGAAATTGTGTTTGTTTTCTTCCGCAGTACCTTGAATATTCAGTTATTCTTCCATTTGTAGGGTGACGTAACCCGCTGCATCGCACGGCTAAATGTCGTAAAACAGTGGAAACGGCAAACAAATTTGACTAAAAAAATTGTTGCGTAAATAATGCACCCGCAGTGAATCATAGAGCAAAATTATTCAAATTTACCAGCAAATTATTTTTTAGTAAAGCGAACCTTATATAGAGTTCAAAGAAAGAGTAATTTCATATTGTACTAAACAATTTGAGTAAATTTGCCCATAGATTTGATAGATTTTACGCCAAATTTGAGTGACTGTTGGTGCGTTATAACTATTCAGTGAAACTGCTGTATTTCAGTAAAATATGATAGCAACTGGGGCTGTCCAATACAGGATTTCAGACTGAGACTAACTTTCCAAAAAGTAATTCAATTCCATTTGGACAGATACAAAGCAAATTTTCTTTAATTTTAACAGTGCCACATGCAACCAGGTTCGTGACTTTGGCAGTGGGAGTGGGGAGAAAGCAAACATAAATTCCAAACACACGAACACTAATAACTCTAGGGGTGTCCGACGGGCACTCTCTACCACAGAAATTTTGAATTTCAACATTGTTCTCTACAACAGCATTTCCAGATTTCGCATTCCGAGACGAGTTTTGAAGAAAGTCTATAACGCCGAAAACCCGTAACATATTTTATTGTTATTCCAGAAATAGCATTCCTGCACCTATTTTTTGCACGGATATCAGATTTTCACAAGAGTAGTACTGTAGATTAGGACGGGCGGAGGAGAGGGGGACACCCAACCGCCATGGTTAAAGTTGCTAAAAACTGAAAACTCAAGAATAAAAATGCAAAACTGAAACCAATAAGCTCACCAGTGCATATGGGTTGGCGTCCCGACCAGCTTAGATCACATTGACATGTTCTATTTGGGCTACCTCTAAGTTGGTAGCACTGATCGCACGAGTAGTAGAGCGTTTGTCCAACTTGTAGATTTCCTTTCTTGCTACCTCTCCGTGGTGTGCCTGGATCTTGGCAGATTTTAACTGTAAGAAAAAACTGCTTTAAGTCTTTAGTGGGTATTAAATATCAATATTTAGGGCATCTGGTTGGTAGAACACAATAAATAGAGTATGAGTTTTCGTAAATGGAATTTTCGAACGTAAATTGCATACAATTTTAGACCTATAACCAGAAACAGATGAGGAAATACAACTACATGTTACGAGAACGCATATACTATTTGTTTTATCGAAATACATGCCCAAAAATTACGAGATTTTTCCAACTGGCCTTCTACTGCCATCACTTCTTTATACATATACATGAATTTGTGGTAGTGTTTATAAACTGGATGTTGTAGTTCAATTTGTTAGAGCATTGCAACGGGATTCTGATGTACTGCTAATTTAAGTAATATCTACTGGCCTTACAGTATATGCATGGATCATCTTAATAATGATCGAACAGCTAAAACACATCATCCATAGTCATAGTCGACACCAGGGCCTGTTTAGACATACAAACTGGTGTGTGTGGCAAATGCCCCCCCTCCATCCCCCATTGTGCCCCCCCCCCTACCATGAAATCACATTTTGCCCCTCTTTTTCAAAAATTTATACAAACAAACCAGCGAAGAATAACAAATAGATAAACATCAAGTCAGTTTTAGGCTTTTTCCTTTGTCTCTGTTTAACAAAATCGATTTAAATTGTTACGTTTGTGTTACGTGCGTTTTTTCCTTCTTTTATTTCAAATACAAGTAAAGTTGGCATAAATTTTAAAGCAAATTTGGATGCTCGGAATGCAGGAAATAGCATTTCCGGGCTTCACATTTCAAAAATTTTCTGAGAGAGTATGCCCCCAGACCCCCCTATTCATGCGTAGTATGTCGGCCATACACGTGGCCTTCAGCCATTGCTATCCCCCTCTAAAATATTATCTCACCGAAAGGTCCCTTTTCAAAAATGATCCCTCCTTCCCACGGAAAAATCCTCAAAAAAGCCCTGGTCGACACATATTCAACCAGGATGCATCTGGAAACTCAGCGAAGGTCTTTTTTCCATGTTTATACGAACGAGTGCATGGAGAAGATAATGTCTATTCGGCATCATCTTGTTGAATAATTGAAGCGTACTGTTTTAACGCTAATACTGTATTTCCTCTATTCAGCAGCCATCTATGGGCTTATTTTTCCAGTGGTTCAGGACAAGAGGGTTATTAGAAGTGCTCGAAATGCTGCAAGCTGGGGGTCCTTATAGCTTAAAAGGAGAATCGTCAGCCGAGAAGCATTTGGAGAAATTTTCTTATAATTTCCATATACAGTATATAAGAGAACATTTTATACACAGCATTGTGTTCTTGAAATTTAATTAATAGAGTATGGGGCTAAATAGAGGGCAGGGGCTTACCGTTCTATCGCTTCTGCTCAAGATCGATAGCGATGTTTTTTGTGTTTCGTCCAGTACGTAACATACAGTATACACACAGGCGTATTGTGTGTATAAAAATTATCCGCGAGTAAGTCCGTCTGCATAGTGACTAGACGGACCGTATATTACATAGTCGGTCGTCACCTATAATCCATCTGTTTTCTACATTATACTATATGTCAGCCTTGGCGCAGAGTATACATGATACAAAGGCCCGACTCAACAAAACACCCATTACCGGTTGCAACTTAGTGCGCTAATGGGAAGCAGTCACCCCCCTCCCTGCCATGCACCGAACATCTAAAAACAAGCCTACGATTTTGACTGTTTCCGAGGAGGGGGACGCCCCTACTTAGCGCACTGGCTAGGAACATGGTCAATAGTCTGTGTCCTTACGTTTACAAACTGGTTCGTTTCCTGTCCACATGCCATTTCTCTGACAACGTCTCCTCGGTGATCCATTCAAACGGTAGCCACAATCACAGTGGTATTGTACAGTATTGTTACACTGCTGTGAGTTGGAGGTCACATACCCATTGGCTGGATTTTGAAGGAAGCTACATTTTACAGCTGTATGATAAAAAGATATATATTAATATAACTAGTCATTTATAAAAATCGGTTGAAGAAATTTTTTAGTAGGTTAGTAATCCGTTTGCATAAACGTGCAAATTAAACGTTTACTTTGATTTTCAAGCGGTGTTCGAGTTATTGGTGTTCCAAAATGTGAAAAATAGGGCAAAAACGGAAAATAGGGCAAGCTTCTTGGCAGGAGCCCACAAGACATTTGAACGCCGCCGATATACAGAAATGTAAGTGTACTTTGGAAAAGAAGCCTAAATCGCATAAGGTAACCTTATTGACAGAGAACTATCCTTAGAGATTATAATATACCACGCTAACCTTCAGGGCCGGGTCTGTTTTGAGAGTTCGTCCGTTTGCCATACTATACAAAGTGTAGAGGGATGTCGGGTGGTTGTTGTTGACAAAATTGTGCTGGAAAAATGTTGTATTTTTCCACCCGTAGGACTGCATTTCGTACGTTTTCTGAAACATGTTTTTGGATTATACAGCGTAACATTATACTGCAGAAAGACCGAACCTTCAGTTAATTAGTGGTATGTTTATGTAAATACCCCAACGTGTCCACTAACTTGTTTAGCCTGGCCTTCCGACAACTCAAATCAATAGGCTCAAAATGTAAGGTATTTGCAACACAATGTTAACGTTTAGCATTTTTAAAAAGACATTGAATTATTTGAAGTTAAAAGACATGACATAAAATTACCAACGCAAATTTCAGTTACCAGATGATTTTCTTCCAACATTTTTCTAGTATTTTAGAGAAAAGGTGTGGGAGGGATCAAAATGGTTGAGTGCGGGGGCACAATTGGAGGGCAGGGGAGTTATGTCCTCCCAGTTATTATAGTTAAAAAAGGCCTTGATAACCCATGCATAAGCTAAGTGCGTTTTGTCTGCAAAATACGATATCTATACAAATGTTGATGGAAATCTGCCCCATTAGCCATAGGCACTTTCTCCAACATAAATGACACCCAAAATATGCCTACATTCACATGTAGGTTGAGTGCCAGTCCATTTCTCATCAGCTTGACATTGTCTATCAGCAGGACCTTTCAATTCATAACATTCATCACAAGTGTAATAAATTTTCTCTCCAAACCCAAACAATCCTTTCACATCACCATTTCTAGGTCTTCCAGGGTCCGGACAATTTTTCCCTGAAAACAAAATGCAACACCTGTGGTATTTTAGTCAACGCGCTCATTTGTTCTGCTCAGTTCAACATTATATTTGTCTCTGTGAATGGTGTCAATTAGTATTGCGCTAATACTACTGAACTTTATCCGCTAAAATTAAATTATGTTCTTATTGGAGGTACAGTTCTACACAAAATGCGCTATTCAACATCCATTTGTGGGGTTCTGAAAAGAGGGTCTAGATTGAGGTGGTCTGAAAATCAGTAAACGGTAAAAATTTTGGTTTTTAACGGTAACAATAAGGCTAACATTTTCCTATTTTAACGGTAAATCTTTGAAAAGTGTTCTGAAACGATAAACAGTATTTTTCCCTCACGATTCACGCTAAATTTTTAGTGTTTTCATGACGAACGGTAACCGAACACCCTCTTAAAATGCAACTGCTAAAGAAAATGTAGAATACAATGTTATTTATTTCATTATTTATTAATTTTGCTAAACAATGTAATTATCCATCTCCATTTGGATGCTCCAATATGAACATACCAGAAAATCAACCACTGAGCATAAAAAAGATAAACATTTCCAGATCTCCTTAATTTCTTCGAAAATCACTCACGGAAGGCGTATTATTAACAAAATGTGTCCAGGATACAAACGATTTCGGACTACGATCTTACACAAACGAATCCGAATATATACGTGTGGATAGGCCCTTAACCACGGAATTGTCATCCCAACGTACTGGACAAAATGGTGGGGAAGGGGACGCGTGCTCCGCATCTCAAGCGGCTTCGAAGTAAACAGATCTAGAACTGACAGACATGCTTTAGGATTAAGACTTACCGAGATGTACACAGGTTGGACTCGCTGCAGACCAGCTTCCGTTACTTTGACAAGTTATGCTTCTTGAACCTTTTAACTGATAGCCAGAATAACATACAAACTCTGTTTGTTTTCCCCCACAGTACCTTGAATATGTTATTATTCTTCCATTTGTAGGTTGACGTAAGCTGTTGCATCGAGCGGCTAAATATTGTGATTAAAAACAGTGTACAGTATACTGCAAAAAGTTTTGTTTTACGCAAAATTTGACTTACTGTTGGTCCAGGGAATTTTTGCGGTGATACTGTATTTCAGTAAACTCTGACAGCAACTAGGGATGTCCAATTCAGGATTTCAGAGACTAATTTTTCAAAAATTAATTATTCAACTCCATTTGGACAAATACGTACAGAACAATTTTATTTAGCTTTAATTAACAGCGCAGCAGCGACTGTCCTGACTTGGAGAACTGAGAACTCTACGCACTTCAGGCAGTTTAAGCAATTTACGAGAAGTAATTAAGGACCCTAGGCGTGTTGTAGCGGCACATCCTTACGAAAATCAACACTATTTTAACCCTATTTTATCCCTATTTTACTTTCTATTTTATTCCTATAGAAAAGCTATTTTATTTTTAACCCTATCATATTGCTATCACATATACAAATCCTATATTAAACTTATTAGAACTCTGTTTTAATTGTATTTTATGGCTATTATAAATAGGTTTTTTTGAAACAAAAAATAGCCTATTTTAAATAGATTTTATTTTTCTGAATCGGTGAAGCACAGATTAAAATAGGTTTAAAATAGGATAAAATATATTTAAAATAGAGTGCAAAATAGAAATAAAATAATAAAGTAAAGTGAAATATTGGTAATAAAATAGATTTTAAATATACATAAAATAGGTAAAAAATAGTCGAAAATACATATAAAATAGTGGATCAACTGCAGTATATTAACTAAAAATAGTAATAAAATTACTGCAAAAATAGTAATAAAATAGTTTAAAAATATGAATAAAATACTGATAAAACAGTAATAAAATAGTAGAATTTAAAATAGTGATAAAATAGCGAACAAAATAGTAAAAAAATAGTTCAAAATTCTTATAAAATAGTATAAAAATAGTAATAAAATTGTAATAAAATAGTCGAGAGTCATAACAGTTCTAAAATGATTAATAAAATAGTTATAAAATAGTCAGAAAGTAGTAATAAAATAGTTATAAAATAGCAATAAAAGAATAGTAAAATAGTCATAAAATAGCAATAAAATAGTCAGAATGTAGCAATAAAATAGTTATAAAATAACAATAAAATACCTAATAGTATATAAAAATAGTAGTTTATCCCTATTTTACTTTCTATTTTATTCCTATATATAGAAAAGCTATTTTATTTTTAACCCTATCATATTGCTATCACATATACAAATCCTATATTAAACCTATTAGAACTCTGTTTTAAATGTATTTTATGGCTATTATAAATAGGTTTTTTTGAAACAAAAAATAGCCTATTTTAAATAGATTTTATTTTTCTGAATCGGTGAAGCACAGATTAAAATAGGTTTAAAATAGGATAAAATATATTTAAAATAGAGTGCAAAATAGAAATAAAATAATAAAGTAAAGTGAAATATTGGTAATAAAATAGATTTTAAATATACATAAAATAGGTAAAAAATAGTCGAAAATACATATACAATAGTGGATCAACTGCAGTATATTAACTAAAAATAGTAATAAAATTACTGCAAAAATAGTAATAAAATAGTTTAAAAATATGAATAAAATACTGATAAAATAGTAATAAAATAGTAGAATTTAAAATAGTGATAAAATAGCGAACAAAATAGTAAAAAAATAGTTCAAAATTCTTATAAAATAGTATAAAAATAGTATAAAAATAGTAATAAAATTGTAATAAAATAGTCGAGAGTCATAACAGTTCTAAAATGATTAATAAAATAGT
>CACRXK020008468.1:0-20755 GCA_902702795.2 Paramuricea clavata
TGTCGTCTTTAATGTCATTAGTACCAACGTGCAATATCATTGTGTCAGGCTTTTTGCGTATCAGGGGTTTTATATAGTCCTGCATGTCTTCTACTCTACTTCCTGAGAAGGCTTTTACTGACACACGTTGTTCGTCGCTGGACAATTCCCAGCCATGCACATGTTGCAGAATAGAGTCCCCTGCAATAAATGCGAGTTTACCAGACTTAAGTTAAGGTGGCTCGATACAGTTTTCAGAAATTCAGGTGTTCAACACTTTGACATGTTCAAACTACTCAGTTTTAGGATTTATTCAGCAGATATTGGTTTTTTTATATATTTTGATATCTCTACTTTCAAATTATAGTAGTTTTAATAACAGGTAGTCCGTTTCTATGACGACATACGTGTACGAAATTCACTCCAAAATGGCCTATCGTCTCGTATAGTTGGAAAAGAAGCATGGTGACCCCTATTTTTTTTTGTGCATTATTTTACTTGGACGAAAAGCTAACAATTAGCAAAATATAAAAAAAAATTCTGTAATGCCATTTTTTTGGAAAAGGCGAAAATGTCATATTCTTCGGTAAAATTTTTTTGGCATTACAGATTTTTTTTATTTTTTGTATAATGAAAGTTTTTAGAGGTGCAAAACAGCATGCAAAATGTGAACATAGATCACCAGTCAAAATAAAGAGATATAGCGCATTGTTTTTCTAAAATGGAAAATTCTAGTGACGTCAGCAATTGACATAAAACGCTATAGAACACGCGCAATGGCGTGATATGGCGCGAGCAACTGCTCACGTCAGGTCATTTTGGAAGTTCTTTCATTTTGTTAATCAGTTTCCGCGACCTGCGCTTAAAAATGGTCACCCGGTTTTGAGTTCGCGATTCTTGAGTAGGGTTTTTGTAATAACTATATCGAGCCACCTTAAATTAGCTATACGATTACAACACAAATAGGATTTTGAATGATTGAATTTAATTAAACCTCACCGTGCAACAATAGTACAAGTACTATAGCACGGTAGCAAAATGAGAATTATAATTCTATATCATGTAATCAGAACGGCCAGGGGCCGGTTGCATAAAGCCGGTTTTCCACTTGCGACTTTTTTCGCGCGAAGCGAATTTTTCTTTTGTCTTTATCCAATTAGTTCCAAATGGTGCCAGTTGAGAGACCAAAGACAAATGAAAAATTCGCTTCGCGCGAAAAAATTCGCAAGTGGAAAACCGGCTTAAAACTCTTACTAGAATCACTTTTTTAATCACTATTTTGTAGTTAAATAGTGATTAACTCTCAAATACGCGCTTTTTATTGGATGACGTTTCCACTAACTATAGTTAACTTTAATCAGTTTTTTATACAACCGGTCCCAGAATTTAATAATGTGTTATATAATGACTGATACTTACATTTAGAGCAAAATAACAATTTTAATTAAATGGCATATTTTCAAAAAATCGCAAATTTCCATCAAAATGCAAATCCGTCGAAAGTCACGTCACCTAATATCAGATACTGAGTAATTGTATTGGTTGTAGTGCAGGGGCGTTGGTAACTCATCTTCTGCCTTAATTGCGACAGTGACGGGGAGCATTCTGGGAGTAAACCATTCTGGGAAACCTATATTTCAAGTCTACGTACCACGTTGCCGAAGTATAATTACGGAAAAAAATACAGCCGTGAGTGTAGTGAAGTGTAATTATTTTCGTAACGCTAATAGCATACTGTACATATGTTCTTTTATTTTTGTGATTTTTTACAGTTAACCAAAATTTGATTTTTCCTGGAATATTGATGCTCTCAGCTGCTGGCCTCATCCTTATAACGACGGTTTTCCAGGTAATATTTGTATATGAAAGTGCCGCTAACCTCCAATATGACTTTTGGTATGTGCAATACAAGGTCTCTTCCAGGGATTTTCCAGTGGAGGGGCATTTAAGGGAAATGGACTTACAATCGTCGACAAAACTGGAAAATACATTCACCCTCTCACACACCCAATGTTGCCATTATTTTCCCTACGCCTTGAACGCAATTCATGTTACATTATGTTGGGGGAAGGGGAGGTGGTGTTTTATAGGCAAGAAACATAAATCAGACTAAAATATAAACGCTCGCAGAAGCAATGAAATTAAAATTTTGTTAACATGTTATATCCAGGATGGTAGCTAACTAAGAGGCGATGAGCTGGAAGAGATTGAACTGCATGGTGGGAGGGTCTATAGAACCATCATATCTGACAGCTTTGAAAGTAAAATAGTTGATCAAGATAAGATCTTCTATTCTTCTTATGACATTTCTTCTCAGAATGATCCGAATATTGCATACACCAAAATCCATATATTTTCGCTGTTGGTGCCACTTTATAACCCAGGGAAATCAGAGTTCTGTTATGAACCTCTTGACGGTTGCGCACACCACATAGCGGAATTGAAGGAACGTAATTAAGATTCTCGAATTTTGTTCTGTTTAATTTGACTTGTATAAAATTCTCATTATTCCTTCATAGGTTGCAAATCTGTTTGATAGATGGAAATCTTTAGTAATAAGTTCATTTAGCGGAGGCGTAGATTCATCATCTGCTGTACTTCTTATCTGTAAGGTAGGCCTACGGCTTAAATCTGATACATATCCATTGTGAATTAAAATAAATGCTACACAAATTTGATTTGTAGTTTTAATCGTATTAATCTCACTTGATTGTATCACTGCCACTACATGAATTGCATTGAATTCAATGTAATTCGTTTAATTTTTTGGATAGATAATGATTACTACATGCATGAGCCTGTGTCAGGGCGTTAAAATGCTTCTTATATGCTCTATAAATAGTAAAGTTGGCGTACATTTCATCGATGTTAAAGTACGATTTTCTAAACTAGTTTTACCCAAGTTCTATGTTGTGTTACACGCGTATATAGCTAAATGAGCCTGTGGATTTTCAAATGATATAGCTACAGAAAAATATTTTACCATGCATTACGATCATTACGAGAAAGACTCAGAATATTATTTTAGGAGGGGCTAGAAATCTTCATGATCCTTAGAATAGAAATTTTCAAATTTTCGACTCCCTAGCTCCTCGTATTTTCTGGCACGGAGCCTTTGGATAACTTAACATTTAATTGGACTGATTTTTTATTACACCACTTATGTTCAATGCAAATACAGGTGTATAAAAAAAACGCAACCTCGGAATTTCCTACGAAATCACTTTGCAATTCTTAAGCATAAAAGATTTTAGGCCCCTGGGAATTGAAATCGAATTGCTAGTAGATCATATTACTGTAAGTTGTTGTGCATTAAATAAATGCATAAATTTTGCTTTATGCACTCGCGTGTGCAGTAATTTTGTTAAGAAATATATGATTTTTATTCCGTTTTTCGACGCGAGGTAGGGAATCGTTACAGTCAACCTCTAATAACTATCAGTTCTTAATATAATGTTCGTCTTCTTGTAGTAGTTTTCCTAAAGTTCACTTCATTTCACTTTACTCATCAGTCTTCATTTTGCTTCACTTTACTGATCAGTCCACTGAGATTGTGCAACCCCTTTTATACTAACGGTTGAGGGATCTTTGTACACGTGATGTAGCAAATAGTGTGATTTGTATCCAGCCAATCAACGTTGATAAAATAAGTATTTTAAAATTTAGATAAGAGGTTTAAAAGTGTGGGTTGGCGTTGTTAGCTCGTTCCAGCCCTCAAATTCTATTTATTTAAGGCGTTGTCGCACTGGTCGAGTTGGTTCGCTATTCAATCAATCAATATTAAAATATGTTCAAAACTTTAAATACTTATCAAAATATCATAGTAAAAACTTCAAACTATACCTATGTGAACCTTACTTTACCTACTAAACTAAATTTACTTATACAATTTTATTGAACCAAGATTTTGATGACGTAATGTTATCATGACTCAACCGCGCGAAATATACCGAAGAATGATTGACAGAAAGGCCCTAAGCATGCACATTTTCCATGTCAAAGAAGAACCAGCCTTGGACTTTGAATTATGTAAACACAACAGCCCACCATGCAAGGTTATCGTCCAATTTTATACTATTTAGATATACTTTCGTAACAATTTTGACAGTTGTGCTATTTTAAATTCCCAGGCCCCTAAAATCTTTTGTCTTCAAAACAATGTCGATTTCTTGGGAAATTCTGAGGTTGCGTTTTTTTTTATACACCCTGTACTACCGTATACACTTAATGTCTGCTCCCGAGAGAAATAGTTTGTTTTGTTTTCCCGAGAGACTCAATGTCTCCGGGGGAAACATTGCGATTCGAGGGAAACAAAACTAACTATTTCCCGAGGGAACAGACATTAAGCCTTTTGTTATATAGCGCCAAACAAAAATAAACATTCAACAATATTCATACAACAATTGTATTTCGTGACAAAAACTCAATGATGTAAACGAGTTTAAAATTAAAAGAACCTATTTTCAGCAGCATATCCTGCTGCCTGTTGTGTATTTTCTTCCCTTTTACATTCTTTATTTGAACACAAACTTGGAAAATCGCAGTTTATAATTCTGCTAGTTACGCCGCCATTTTGTTTATTTATGTACATAGGTGGGCAACAATTTTTCACTTGTTGCCCGGCGGGATACATTGCATTTATCAGAAGTTACGTGAACACAATTCAGCCAATCACGTTTGGTGTTCACCCTAGCTATATAACAATATCTCTTATGTAATATCTACAAGAAACCAAGAAACCTTTCTTTCAGCTTTATTTCTTACAGATTTCAGTTTCTCGGCATGGAAAACAAGTATACATGCTCCTTTTTTGATTCTCATGCAGATTTGGCAGCTGTGTCACAATTGTAGAATTTTTCTCCCCAAATTATATCCCTATTAAAAATTTGAAAGTAAATTCTGATAGTGAGTTTAGGCACTTGGAAACGCATAAAACGCGGTCAACAATAATGTGGAGTTAAATTGGAGATAATGGGTTCGAAGTAACTCCTCGAAATTAATAATGCTAATTGCACTTCCTGTCATGCAATTTGATCTGAAATCAAACGCGTGATTACAAAATCCGCGAAGCGGGTGTGCGATTTGTGATCACAAGTTTGATTAGTATAGGAAATTACACGGTTCGAGAAATGAAAAATCGCACGCGTGTTTGGCGAAATATTTATAATACCGCGAGTGCGTAGCAGGAACGGTGCAGTATTATAAATATTTCGCTAAACACAAGTGTGCGTGATTTTTCATTCCTCGAACCGTGTAATTCGAGACAAGTGTAATTTCCTGGTAATATCATTTTACAGTCAATTTTACACGAGCAATCAATGATAAGAAAGTAAGAAACATTGTATTTGTATTCAAGCGAGTACAGCCATATACGCGCCTCTGCAAGTGGTCAATTTTGAGAGCACTTTCTGACATTAACTTTCAATTCATACCTATAACAACTGTGAATAATCTTTATTTCTTCTTTTTTTCTTCGTTTTGAAAGCATAAGTAAGAGTTCATTGTAAAATAAGAGCTCAGAAAATGTACATTTTCAAGTTGTTTATTGTGTTGACATTTTGTGTTTGATGCACGCATGATCCACGCGGGCCGCTCGTATCCGTCCCGATTAATCTTTAATCGGCACACCTGTGCGATTAATGTTTAATCAGCACGGTTTTTAACCAATCAGAATCGAGTAAATTGACTAAAATGATATTACAGCTCTAAAATAGTGCGATTTGGGCTGTAATCACACTATTCTTAGCCAATCAGATTGCATGCTCAAATCGCGCATGATTTCAAGATGAATATAATAAAGAGTGTAATAACCTTTTTCATTATTCTATCTTAATATTTCACATTTCAGTTGTTGTACGAAGCTGGTGTTTCATTACGATCAATGATCATTTTCTACTTTCTGCTCGCCATCATCTCAACTCTTGCCCTTACATTTATTTTACCTCCGTATACCATTACTAATTCCGAAGCCATAAATGAAACTGAAAATGCAAAGGGAAGTTCTGTGAAACCCGAGGTAAGTACTGTGATGGATTTGAAATTAATTTGAACAAATGTTTTAAATCTGGTCTACGTACTGCATTTCGGTTTCCCAAAGATCATTTGGCCCAATACCAAGTTCTTTTGGCTGGCAAGACGATATATCGTTTTACAATCCACACGGGTATACTATCTCAATTGCATGGATCCCAAAGTAAAATTATAATAGAAAGTATTTGACACGCATATTGAAACATCTATATAATATACAGTTAGGAACTTGACAGAATTTGTAAACCAATGTCATATCATAGTTTTGACGATTCATTCAAATTTGTTTAATGTTAACCATTTTAATTAAAGACCTTAACTTTCTTCTTAAAATATCTGGAAGGTTAACATTGCACATGAATTATCACCACTCTGTCAATCTGAAGTTAAGAACGAAAAGGAAGAAGATGCCGAAGAAAAAGATATTGATGCCGAATCAAGCGAAGGTAGAAAATTGATCTCGTTTTTTGTCTAGCTTAAAATTATTTATCCATGTAAATGATGTTTTCACATTTTATAGATTTTTACAGTTTGAAATATACCAATTAAGCATAATTTATATTATATCACGACTTCGAGTCGTATATTTAACAGTTATTAATTCTGCAATCTCGAGTCGTATATATGAGCTCGAGCTTATAGTTTTATATTTTTTTTTAATTATCTGCATGCATGGTTAAAAAAATATATTTATGAGAAAAACATAATACGAAAGAGCGAAGATAAAAACATGAACATGCCGAATCAGATAAAACTGACTTTTGAAAAAATTTAAAAGCAAAACCCCTTTATAGAAGCAAAGTCAACAAGCTTTTGTTTAGTCTAAAAATCATGAATATACAGGGTGTCTAAAAAAATCGCTATGAAAATTCAACAGGCTGTTGTGCATCACTGCAACTTAACTAAACAGTTCAATTTGTACATAGGACAAAAGAGCTGTTATTTAGCTTTTCTATTCCACCTTTCTTAAACCGTAACGAAGAGAAATGGCCACATACTCGTCAAATAAAAATTGTCGATCGAAATCACATTCTTCTACCGTTGGGAATTGAAAATACATTAATTCTGGTGCAAAGTTAATCAATCCAAAAGCAACGCGAGCCTTCTGCGAGGTACCTGTTTCGTAAAACGTTTTGATTACGAATGTTCTCTGTTCAGTTCTATAAAACTGTTCTATAAAACTGTCGTCGTATATGACTACCAGCTCATTTACTACTCGAGTTCGCAGAATAACTGCATGTTAAATATATACGGCGAGTAGCTCAACCAATCAGATTGCATAATTACTCGTATACAGTATGGTGGTCATGACTACATTAAAATATGGAATGTGTGTCCCTTTGGGGATTTTTTAATCAACAAGTCTTCTTTTTGCATTAAGTCGTGATTCCTTTTCGCGTTGATTCATGAAATATGGATGGTTGCACATGAGTAATTCATTGACCAGAAGCCTAATTTATCTTTGATGCACGTACATGCACGAATTCATTTTCGTTTGCATTTCGCCGAGAAAATGCGCTCCTGGAATCAGACCTTAACACTTGGCTGAGCTTCGTGTATTACATGCAGCAAAAGTTGTTAAACTTAATATCTCCCACCCTGTATCCAAATGCCATTCCCAATCAAACACAATTACCAATTAGCTCAAAATCTATAAACATAAGAAGGTAAGAAAATTGCGCATTTTATGGCCGTAATACCGGCACATAACAAAAAATCCGCATATTCGTGTAAGATCCAGGGCTTTGGATGTATACGTAGACCAATAAGGTGTGCTTAAAGTCACACAACTCTCATTATTCTGGCATTATTCTGATGAGACCGGATTAAATAATATATTCCAACCACAAAGCAGTAGCACTCTTCCCACAAAATATGCCTACAATCATACAGTTTCAAATGTTTTGAGACAGATGCCACAAAACCTTTGTATTTCAACCAACGTCATCCCCCCGCCCCCTATTCAATGTTGTATCCCATATCTCGTCAGATTTGATGTGTTCGGGTTTAAGCAACATTGATTGGGGTTGGAGGGGGAAGCGGTATTGTGTGTAACAAACTGTAATGGATCAACTTACAATCTAAAACTACTGCATTATGTGTCCCAACAACTTCTGAAAGCGATTGTAGTCAGCGAAGCCCTATCGACATTTTACTTCCGCAAGAACAAGAACTTTTGATTTTGTGGAATTAATTTTTGTATCATGCGTATAGAGAATCTTTTTTTATCCTACCATTTCTATGTTCAGTATTCAGGAGAGTATGAACTTGAAATTAATTATTGACTTGCAATCTGACTTGTAAGCAAATGAAATACATGCCTAAAGTATCCCGTCTAGGATAAGTTTGGCTGTGTGATTTCGACCTTAGTCTTATAGTATAATGTCTAAACAGTTAAAATGTCAGGGGAATACAATAGTGTTTCCATTTGAAGGAAATTCGAAATTTCCCGCTAAAAATAATGCAGAGATTTGATTTTGATAAGAAAGTTGGTGTTTTGTGCAATTGTTTCATGTTCAAATAAAGCGTATCGTTGTTGTATCTTTGTGTCAGTGCCACATATCAGGTACTACGTGTTTGTGATACATGATAACAACTGCACTCACTCTAAGCTAACATCTATCCCATATGATATGACCCGGTGACAAGAAAATCAAGGAGTCAAAACGTGGTTGTTGTGCAATTATCCTATTGACCACGTGCATTTTGAAAATCGATATAAAATGCACAACGCCTTTCATATCCCAAATTCTTTTGCATATGTGGGTGCAATGTTGTTTCTTGATGTGTTTCAGCGGTCCCTACTTTCTCCCGTGGGACTGCATATGCTCGCGGCCTACTATTGTGATTGCATTGTGGGGGTGCGTCCGAGCCATTACAATGAACCACATTCTGATGTTAGGGTGCATGCCTCTGAATGGGTGTGGTAATGTGAGATAAGGGGGGCGGTAGGTTAGGTTTCCGCCGACTCTCCAATTCCACTGTGTATTATATCAAGCTTCATTGGGTAATTTAGACCATGGCTCTAATACCCCCGTCTAATTGGCGAATGATAGACAGAAGGAAAAGAGAAATGCGGGTTGAGAAAATTTGGAAAACCCGGGTGTTATATACTGTATAAGAGTACGAATACAGCTAGAATGCATACATTTGCGGAAGTTATAACTGCATGCATTTTAACCGTGTGATCGTGAATCGTCAGTGGTAAGCCACGATCAGAAGGGGGGAGGGAATCTAGCTCGCCGACGAACCATTCACAGTCAACGAAACATAGAAGCAGTTTACTTCCACAAAACCATTTTGTAGTTTTAATATCGCTCCCTGATCCAATTAATGCTTAATTTTACGTAATGATGAACGTCTACCTTTCTTTTCCAAGAAACAGCCCCTGATCTAATGAGTCAGATGTTGACAGCTGAATATATACTGTCAGTTTTGTACACGAGTGTATGTAGCCTTCGTCTGTGGTTTTATGTTGGTGATTTAAACTCATATTTGGAATTTATGTCTGACAATGACAAGGATACAGGTACGTTGACTTTCTTTGTTTTGCATACGTTTTTCATCTTTAGTAAAACAAAACGGAAACAATTTATTTGTGCGTTCGATCTTTTAATATAGTAAGCAAGTATACCAATTGGTTTGGCATTATTCAATGTACTGGTTTTTTCTTTGCTCCCATCATTGGTTTTGCCATGGACTGGAGACAAAAGAAGAAACGGAATGAGAAATCTGATAATGGTTTCGTAGCTGGTTATCTTTTGACTACATTTGTCGCTTTAATGTTGAATATTCTTGTTCTCATTCCCAGTTTATCTATGCAGGTATCAGAGCTATGGACGTCAAGGGATTAATTTATCTAAAATCACCACTGTTATAAATAATTTCATTCCCGGGCCACATTCCCAGCGACAGCTCGGGGCGAGGATACAAATTCCGCTCGGCCATTTACACCCTAGAAAAGACAGCAAGCGGATTCAAATGTTTATCAATTATCGCGGGCGCATGGGTGGTCATCTAGGGGGTCATCTAGCTGATCTCAAAAACAGGGCAAATTGCCAGGAGTGGAATAAAGTCCTAACTCCACGAAATGCGAAAAATTCGAAAAATTTTGCGCAAAAAACACACTTGTGTGAAAATTTTCTCTCGTAGTGATTTCCACATTAGAGAAAAAAAATCGCCAAAACACAAGCATTTGATTAGTTTCGCTATTTTGTCATCCAAAACACAAACATTTGATTCTAAATGAAAAAGAGAGCAAATTAATATTTCCAAGAGCGAATTGTCTGATTTAATAAGCATTATTAATAAAAACGATTAAGGGACATATCAGAACGTTTCACGAAGATTCTTAGCGGGTTTAATTTTACAATAAGTCAAACTTTATAGAATGCATAATAACATAGCTATATGCATACTTACATTGTATACAGCTATTTCAATTAAGGTTGTCCCCCGAGCAAAGTGGAAAAGTCGAATATGAGCGCGAAACGCTGCTGGGAATCGCTAATAAATTCATTCATTTATTAGCGATTCCCAGCAGCCTTTCGCGCTCGTAGCCTATTCGACTTTTCCGCTTTGCTCGGGGGACAACCTTAATTGAAATAGCTGTATTTCAAAAATTGATAATTCTATCATTAGAAATACCAACCTTTGCCATTTTGTACAAAAAATATATTTAAGAAATTAATTAAAATAAAACGATCGTATTACCATGACTACAACTGATGTCACTTGACTCGAGCCAGCAAATTCGGTCATTTGTTGGCCGCCTACTTAGCAATCTGAAGATTCAACAAATGACCGAACGCTCGCTCGAGTCAAATTACGTCAGTTATATAGTCACGGTAATGCGATTAATATTTTATTTCATGTTGAAATATAGTTGTGAAATATAGTTGTCTGGATACAAAGATGAGGGGTTGCTACATCAATGTATTTCTAATAAAATACTGCATGCAGTCATCACGTGTCTCCTGGTGCCGGTTGTACGAAAGTTTTGATAAGTTGGTATCCATGCCGGGACTTATAGTTGCATTTTTCGCAACTATTCCTGCATGGTTAGGTCTAATAAAATCTATATAAATTTCCACTCGATAATTTCCATCTGCATGCTCTTCAACTATTATTGAATTGAATGAGATCGCAACAAAAAATATTGATATTTATCCATGCAATAGTTAAATTCCATGTACAGTTCTAATTGCGTTGGACGGCGGATAAAAATATACATTATGTACTGGATAAATTTATCAGAGGGCTGGAAGTAATTTTAATCCACTAAATCAGTTGATAAAACTTAAACTCTTGACTCTCAAGTTTACTGTGTCGCTTTGACCAACATTTCCATAATCTCCGTGAAATTATGATCAAATTATTTGAAACTGCCAATCAACAGTGCTTGTTAACTTCGCTTTGCCCTAGCCATCCTATACTGATCCGCGAATTTTAGTACAGGAAAACGAAGGTCTGTACTCAGCCTGTAGGATTAAAAAAAATCAACAAACATCGGATGGGAAACTCGTCTGATAGTATTCCGTCTGATATAAATATGAAACAGACACCATTCGATGCGTAAACCCCCAAATTCCCGAAAACCACAATATTAGTCTCTTTTCGATGTTGGCCCCTAAATATATTCGTAAAATAATATTTAGCTATATAACCTTTCCATCCTTTAGTTGAACATCTCCATCACTGGATCGTGAGAGAATTACATAACTAATAATTTTTCTTTTTTTAGTATCTTTCATTTTTCGTCGAAGTTGTTTTAAGAGCGTTCAATTACTCTGTTTTTCCTGCATTTCTTATGCACAAGTAAGTGTCATTTATAGACTCACGATAATCCCCAAGCAACGGGATGAGGAGCTAAGTCCGTCCGGCTAATTACACTGTAGCAATGCAGTTAAAAATAGGTTTTGTATTTTCTTGAAAGGAACTGAATAATAAAAATGACATGGGACAATTAGCCATTTCCCAAAGTCCTGGGTCTAGTCGCGCGAATCCCATGTTGGAGGGACACGAAATATGGCAGCACACATTTAAATTTAAAGTTTAATGTAGAAAGGAGATATTTCAGTTTTGGTCGTCTAAAAAGTTGATATTTGATAGTGGATACTTCTATAGTAAATACACCATGCATTTTGTCCCTCCAAACGATCCCAGAATGCCCTATGATCTATTTTGGAAAAGGCAAATTTAAACATTTCCTCGCTGATTATAATAAATATAATAACAAATAAGTTTTAAAGTCAAACATAGGTCTAATACACATGCATCTAACAGGGCTGTACACAGCGGGTAGGCGTAACTGCTCCCCCCGCCCTGCCCAGAAAATTTAACTAATTTTATAATGTGATTATGATTGTAACGGATAATTATGCAGTCAGGAAATAAAAATTTCATGAGCAGACGGCTATTTAGTAAACTGTAACTTGTCAATCTATGCACTCATTGAATTTTCAAAACTTTATTGTAATCATATGAAGCAAATCAAAGTGTGTCTAATACTATATAGCACGGTCCTTTGAAAGACAGACTGTATATAATTATTATACTGAATAGGCTACCGTGTTAAAAGAAATTTTATTAAAGATTAAAGATTAAAGTTCTGTCACTTGTTGTTTACACTTGTAAATGTTAACTGTTAAGGCCCTGACACACTATTGCGTATGAGAGAAACCTATGAGAAGCGTATGAAAATTAATGAAATCATTTTCATACGCACAAAAATCCGCTTTGAAATGCCAGCGTATGAGTACCGTACATCTGGTCAGGGCGCTATAAAACACGGGCGGGGAAACGCGCTAATAAATGACCGTGCTACGTGTGATGCACATTAGGATTGGCGCGAGCGCGCTTTCTCTAAAAAAATCAGAAAATCGCGTACAAGATGGCAACAAAAAAATGTAAACAAGCAAACGAGAAAACAAAGGATTTAGTGACTCATTTAGATGCTAAATTATTACGTTTCGTTAATTAAAATTTGAAATATTATTTAATAAGTTATATCACATGTAATAGCTTGTGTTGTTTGTTACTGAACACTTGTTGAAAGAAAATATGAGGGCAAAAATTTTACTCGAGCGATTAAAATATTTTCAAAATTTAAAGCGCGCCGTGTTTAAAATACTGTTTTCTCCTCGTTGAGATAGGTTGAGATAAATTTGAACTCATCAAACTATAGACATTTAACTTTCCTTTATGTCAAGTAAGATTGAACGGTGCTTTTTTGTGCTTTTTTCATAAAACGGAGATATCTTGCAGCCTTTATAGTTTTTCGTATACTCCACACGGCAATTCCTCGACTACTTATATACTTATTTATGCAGATAAGACGATATTTGAACATAAATTGGTATCTATTTCACTTGCAAAATGAACAAAGCGATTGTTGAGGAAAAGACATGCATTTTGAACTCGATTTTGACGACTTTTTTTTTTCTTGTCAAAGCGCGGACGTGTTTAAAATAGTGTTTTCTCTTCGTTGAGATAGGTTGAGATAAATTTGAACCGACCGAACTATAGACATTTAACTTGGCTTTATGTCTCAAGTAAAATTGAACGGTGCTTTTTTGTGCTTTTTTCATAAAATGGAGATATCTTGCAGCCTTTATAGTTTCAGTATACTCCACACGACAATATAGATTCGCGACTACTATTATTTATGCAGATAAGACGATATTTAAACAGCACAAATTTTCAATTATCATTTGAACGAAATCACTTCCTGCCTCAAATACATACTATAAACGTTTAGTGAAGGATCTAGTATCAGCTTATATAGTTAAAATTGGTATCTATTTCACATGCAAAATGAACAAAGCCATTGTTGTAGCCTGCGAACAGGCTCTCAAGCTGAATTGAGAGCCTGCATCGATGACTAATGAATTTGAATATCTGCCCCGTAACGTTCGTTTTTCCAAATATGGAATGTCTATCCTTATATGGTGTTGTTTACAACTTTCGTGCAAACTAAATTTAGACCATGCAAACTAAATTTAGACCGTACAGTTTATACTGTTTTTCGAAATATAAGATATTGAAGCAAAAGTTTACATGTTTTAAATACTGTTTTCTCAAAATAGAACATTCCGTGCTTTGAGATAAGATGGCCACGACCAATTTGATCAGCTAATGTGTTTTTTATGCATTGTGCTAGCAGTTGACATATATAGAGCTCAGCGGAATAATATAAATTAGTATAATTACATAGGTGATTATTGAAAATTCTCCACGCTGATTGGTTGCCGTTGAGGTGATTATTACGCGATAATCACCTAAGCGATTTTCACAATGGCGGCCGAAGCCTTTTTGTCAATTAAATGACAAAGAAATGTGTATTTTCTTATTTTTTTCCAAATAATCACCTATGAAATTATACTAAAACAATTATTCACCTCGGGCTCGGTGATTATCGTGAATAAAAACCTCGACTTCGTCTCGGTTTTTATTCACCGATAATCACCTCGCCTTCGGCGAATAAATGTTAATTATAGCATCTGACCAATGAGAATTTCGCGTCACGATTTGAGACGCAGATATTCAAATTCATTAGTCATCGATGCAGGCTCTCAATTCAGCTTGAGAGCCTGTTCGCAGGCTACCATTGTTGAGGAAGAGACATGCATTTTGAACTCGATTTTGACGACATTTTTTCTTTTTTGTCAAAGCGCGGACGTATTTAAAATAGTGTTTTCTCCTCGTTGAGATAGGTTGAGATGAATTTGAACACGCCAAACTATAGACATTTAACTTGGCTTTATGTCTCACGTAAAATTGAACGGTGCTTTTCATAAAATGGAGATATTTTGAAGCCTTTATAGTTTTCCGTAACACTGTCACTGCAATGTCAACGACTGCAATGGCACGAAAAAAGATTCACGCTAAATATTTTTGGAGTGTCGGCGGCAGTTATACCAATAATAGAAATCAAATCAATTAGTAAAAAACACTTTACAATAAACTTTCAATGGATTCCAAGCAGGCCGGCTGATTTTAAAACACAAAAACGGTTATATATTTAAGTTTTCAAATTGTCGAGCAAATTGACAATTGTAGTTGGGTTTTTTTTCAAATTCTAGTTGTTTTTAATAAATACATGCATGGTCAATTTTGGGCTATATGATTATTGAAAAATAGTAGCCAAGCAATGTCCGAGAATATTCTTACTGTAAAAATGTTTATCCTACCTTCGCATTATGAAGTAAAATATCCCATTTCAAACCAAAAATTTCGTATTTGGAATATGCCCACATTCGATCAGCTCGATTCCGTTTCAAATTTTTATTTCGCTCATGATGAATCTTTAAAGCCCCTTTTCCTTCATCAGATATACAGAAAATGAATCCAACAATGTCCTCAAACCAACAAGTTGTTTAGGAATGTGCAGAAAATATTTTTACTTCAGTTTTTTCAGCTCTTTTTTGCATAAACATTCCAATTCCATTTTTATTGACATTATAAATTAATGTATACGGGGGGTACGCGCATCACACAAGGATCAGGGGCGCTATCTCCGTTTCACCGCCCGTGTTTTATAGCGCCCTGATCTGGCGTACCTCTAGCGTTTTCGGCGTGTGCCTAGAGTATGCTTATTGTATAAAGCATACGTCCGATACGCACAAAATTTTTGAACATGGTTAAAAAAATGTTCTGCCTCGCCGTATGCCAGCGTATGCCACCGTATATGCGACCGTGCTTGAAACGTATATGCCAGCGTACACGGGCGTATGAGTGATATTTTTCATACACTGGCATACGCTAGTACGATACGCAATAGTGTGACAGGGCCTTTAAGTAACATACACAAACTAGTTGAGAAACATGCATTACTGTAGCAAAAAGGTCAACCATACATCAAAAACCACTGAATAGTAGAGAATGTTTTGAAGGTCATCAGTGAAGTATATATAATTCAATATATACCACACTGTTCGGTATAACACAGAATATCCACACAAAAACAATTTGTGTTGTGGGAGAAAATCGGTTTGAGTCGAAGGTATCACAAGCTTAGTTTTGCACATTGTGTGCCATGGATCTGATCCATCCGTATAATATATAATCATTGTAGCTTTTCCATACTAATGAATTTGGATCAGATTTTCTTGCAAGTGGGTTGTTCTGACAAAATATCTGGCCAATATCCAGTTCATTTATTCATCATTCTTGTATATACAAATTACATTCTCTATATATACCGGGTGGCCCAAAAAAAAGTACTCCTGTTTGATTCGTAATAACATCTAAACAAGTATAGCTTTTAAAGAGAAATAACTTGCAACAAATATAGGAAGGACTAACTTAGACTTTGATATATTACAGTTGTATTTTACTTAAAAATTCACGGAGATATTAATCTTTAAATTCGGGAGGATATTTCTGGATGTGTCTGAAATATGCAAAAATCGGCGTATCAAATATTAATCAAGATTTGCCCGACTGAAACATGCACTATTACCAGTAAATAAATGACACTTGACAAATTGTTTATTATGAAACAAAGTATTATTATATCTACAAAATACAAACAAGATTCATTCGTCCGAAATTCGCGTGTGTTCCTAGCACGAATACGTTTCCTTATTTCATGAGACCACTGCATCGCGAAGGATCGTCATTGGATCGTTCGTAGTTCTGAATTAGGGCATGCTGTCACAACCTAATATTAAATACTTGCATAATTTCGAACGTTCATATTTCAGGAAACAATGAGCTAAGACTTACATGTAAGATGTCTAAATCTACGCCATATCCCTTACAAACCTTAACGATAATTCGCTGAAATACAAGTTAGCCTAATATGTCATTAAGAAAACAAACGCTGGAGTTAATATTTGATATGCCGATTTTCGCTAATTTTAGACACATTCCAAAATATGCTCCCCATTTTTAACATTAATATCTCCGTGAATTTTTAAGTTAAATACAACTGTAATATATCAAAATCTAAGTTAGTCCTTCCTCGATTTAATGCAAGTTATTTCTCTTTAAAAACTTTACTTGTTTAGAAGTTAGTACGAATCAAACAGGAGTACTTTTTTTTGGGCCACCCGGTACAAAAACATTTATGTTAGAAAGCAAAATGACAATGTAATGAGGAGGGAGGGTGAGGATTCTTTTATTAGCATTTGAAAATGTTTGTAAAAATTTTGTTTAGTCTAATGTGTAAAACCAAAATGTATAAGTGTTTTAAATTATACACCGTGGTTATAGGTCGGACACCGGACCTTAATTCTTGCTTCACGGCTAAAGGTCTGATAACCACTAAACCACTAAACCCAACTCTAATCCTGGAAACTAACCCTAACCTAACTCCCTAACCTAACCTAACCTAACCTAACCTAACCTAACCTAACCTAACCTAACCTAACCTAACCTAACCTAACCTAACCTAACCTAACCTAACCTAACCTAACCCAAAAGGGTAAAATCTGTAAAAACCACGAAGAAAAAAAGTGGCTCGCCAGAATCAGAATTACCGGTTTGTAAAGTGACCACAAATAATTTCCAAATATCGTATAATAGTTGTAGTAGTAGTAGTAATAATAATAATATTCGATCTAAAAGTATAAATACAAGAATTATCTACTGAATAAAGTAAATTAGTTATGATAAACAACATGAACTTACTTCTTTGGCCTATATCGCTTTACAATACACCAAATATAAACCTATTTCTGAACGTTAAACCTCGAGTAAACAGCTTAAAACCAACGTGTTTATTTCCCGCTCTTTTCTGTCACGTGACTGTGTCTGTTCAATGACGTAATTATTTTTCTATTTTTAAATTAGCGAAACATCCTCCACCCCAATGAGGACATTGTTCTCATTCTATTCTCCGTCCACGGGGTGTATTACTGAGATTTTAGTAATAGGTCTTCGGTAATTACCATTTTGTGTTTTTACTGTTACATTTCGAACTTTTCCATCTTTACCTGGATGAACTTCAATAATTCTTCCGATCGTCCAATTGCCTCGCACTGCATTCGAATCAACTAACATGACAATATCGTTGACTTTGACATCGCGTCGTTGAACATCCCATTTCTTTCGTGAAACTAAACAGGGGAAGACGTCTCTGGTCCATCGTTTCCAAAAGGAGTCAAGAATCTGTTGTAGAAATTCAACTCTATGACGCGGGTTCTTTGTCTTCAGGAATGGTCCTTGTGGAACATGCGAGGAAGCTCTTCCTAATAAAAGGTCATTCGGACATAGGTATGTACCATCATCGGGGTCGTTGGTTGGTCTACCAATTGGTCGTTGGTTTACCAGATTTGCTACTTCAAGCAGTACGGTGTGCAATTCAAATGGTGTGAGAAGGTTATCTCCCATGGCTTGTTTAAGGGCTAATTTACAACTTTTTACTAACGATTCGGCACATCCGTTTTGATGTGGGGCATTAGGAGTAATGAATTTCCACTCCATTCTTTTATCTGCTGCATACTCCTTGAGTTTCTTCACATCCCAACCTTGGATCATCTTTGCTAGTTCGCTCTCTGCGCCGACCAGTTGTGTTCCATTATCGCTCAACATTAATGAAGGGTAACCTCTAATCGCGAAGAATCTTCGGAGTACTTGGATGAATTCCATTGTTGAACAGTCTGTTGCAAGTTCCAAATGAACTGCCCGAGTGTTCAGACAAGTAAACAAAACACCATAGTGTTTAGTGGTTTTATTTCTTCCAATTTTGACTTTATACGGACCGAAATAGTCACAAGCTGTATGGTAAAATGGAGGTGTTTGAGGCATCAATCTTATCTTCGGCAGTTCAGCCATAACTTGCGATTCAATCTTTGGATGCGACTTCTTGCAGTAAATACACTTTTTCTTGATTAACTTTGCCAATTTTTGCACTCCGATAATCCAAAATTTTCTTCTTGTTTTCGCCGCTGTCGACGCTATCCCAGTGTGAGTAATCTGATGTACATCTTTGGTAATCAGGTATGAAATGTGGTGGTTCTTGGGAAGAAGTACTGGATGCTTCGAATCATACGTTACGATAGCTTTATCCACTCGTCCGCCGACTCTTATGATTCCTTTGTCATCTGTGAATGGACTAAGCATATTGAACTCTTTGTTCTTAACACGTTCGTGTAACTCTTTTTGTGCTGTCTTGATCCATAACTCTTCGGCCTGTTCTAACTCAACAGCTGTTAACGGGTCGACATTATCTTCGGGTTTCGTTTTTAATCGTAGATTTCGTATGTATCGTAAGATCCACGCCGTCACTCTCACCAATCTCTTCCACTTCGAAAATTTCGTTGGGTCAATTACTGTCGGTACGGTGCTTAAGGAAAAGGCTGCTTGGGTATTTCGACGTTCTTTGTCGAGTTCCGCGGGATCGATTAGCATAGCTGGTTGTTCAGGCCATTCTTCTTTGGGTTGATTCAGGAACTTTGGGCCATTCTTCCAACGGTGTTCTAGATCTTTCGCTGGAATGCCTCTCGATAAATCATCGGCTACATTGTGCTCACTTGGTATGTGTCTCCATGTCGATGGATCACAATTCGTTTGAATTTCCGCAACCCTGCTCGACACAAATGGTTTGAATTCTCTTGACTGACTACGAATCCATGTAAGGACTATCATACTGTCCGTAAAGAAAATAACTCTCTCGAACTGTAAACGACATTCTTCTATTATGGTCTTGTACAATCGACTAGCTAGAACTGCTGCCTGTAGCTCCAAACGAGGTATTGTCAATTCTTTAAGAGGGGCAACTCTCGACTTAGCAGATATAAATCGACTTTCATAATTACCACTTGACTTTTCCCAGCGTAAATAAGAACATGCTCCAAATGCATCTCGAGACGCGTCCGCAAAAATACAAAGTGTCGGTAGTCCAATAGTGTTCATTGGTGTTAAACTTCTTGGGAACGAGACATTATTCAAGTCCTCGATTTCTGCAAAAAACTCAGTCCACCACTTTGAAACCTCAGATGAAAGTTCTTCGTCCCAATCTAATCCTTGCTGCCAGAGTCGTTGTAAACCGATTTTTGCACGGATCAGGAACGCCGCTGCGAATCCAATTGGATCAAATACACGAACCACTTTACTAAGGATCTTTCTCTTCGTTAATTTCAACTCGCTTGAATTTTCTTGTGACGGTACAGATAGCTCATTAGCTTTACATTTGAACGTGAAAGCGTCCTTACTATTGTTCCAGACAACACCTAGAACCTTTTCTTCGGATTCACCTTCCAAAAACTTAACACTTGATCTTTCTTCAGACGGTAGATTTTCTTCTAGAATTTCGTTCGATAACCACTCTTTCACTTTAAAGCCTCCTTTATCTAAGATTTCGTCCAGATCTTTCGTCAATTGCTGGGCACATTCGACATTGGGTACGGAATCACAAATATCATCCATGTACGTATTCTTTTTCCACACTTCGGCTGCATATGGATGAGCGTTTTCTGCTTGGTCTGCTGTCTTTCTCAATGCAATTTGTGCCATTGCCGGTGCTGGTTTGTCACCAAAGGTTAACACAGTTTTTACGTAAGTGTCTGGTGGTCTAGTTGTATCCATATCTCGCCACAAAAACCGATGTACATGCTGGTCTTCTTCAGGTATTCCAATTCTGTGATACATCTTTGATATATCTCCGCTTAGAGCGACCGGTTGCTCTCTGAATCTGAGGATAACTCCCAACATGCTGTTCAAAAGGTCAGGACCTTTTATCCAACAATCGTTAAGACAGTGTCCCTTGTATCTCGCTGAAGAATTAAATACGATTCTTACT
>CACRXK020008469.1:0-20753 GCA_902702795.2 Paramuricea clavata
CACATACATGTATGTGCGTGGTCAATACTCCGGGACAAACTAAAACACAATCTAGCTAATTTCCTCTATTCGCCATCAGGTTTCTGATGACCATGTAGAAAATGCTCGCACTTTTCACAAAACTCTAAAGGGCATCAAAATAAATAAAAACATTTTTGAAGGAATTTTAATGACTTTAACAGTATTGTCTAAAATTATGGAAATTATTGTCAAAAGTTATCCACGCATCGTGGGTTGAACAGGCTATTGAATTTCATTTCCGAAAGAGGTAGCCAAAATATCACAGTGTTTGGACTTTATAAAATCATCATCAGACTAAACCCGTTTTACAATTTACACTATATACTGTATTTTGACTAATTGCTGCCTTGCGTAGCGAGGCAGCACACTATTCTTGACACGCGGTTGCTTCTCCAGAGTCCACTCGACCCAGTCTTTCGCGCGAGTTATGTATTGTCGAGATCGAGATCTTGTGTCTGTCTGTAAAGATGTTTGTCGTAACCTGGGGGGAATAATTAAGCTTCAGGAACGTTTGTTAAATGAGGGGAGCGGTCAAAACAAGATTTTGTATTACGCACGCATCTCCATGACCATGTGCTCAAGATTTTTCAAGCTTTTAAATCCATTGTAAGCCTAATATGAAATAATTCTACTGGCCTACATATGGCTGTGTCACTACGATAATGCTCACAATTTCTTTCTTATTATATATTTTTACAGTTCTGACTGAGTACAATCTTAATCATTTCAATGAATGGTGTCATCTGAAGCATATTAAACAGAAATGTCAACAAATAGATTTTGTCTACCCATCAGCAGTTCGGTTGTTCTGTGGTAGGGGAAGCCATGAAGGTGGCATTAAATGTAAAACGATAATTGGAACAAAAACCGACTTTATAGTATTTTTATATAAACATTGTTCCGTATTCAGTGGCAAGCTCACACATGTGATCACCAAGTTTATACTTTATAGTGCACTTTTTATAAGATGAGATGTAAGATACAATTGTACGAGGTTTTAGTGCATGCTGTGAAGACAGAAATACTACCATCCGATTCAGAAATAAAAGATCAACATAATTCCTCACGATAGTTATAGTCAAAAATATCAACATTGTAGCGATTTTAATATGGGCCTTGAAAGTCAAACGAGATCATATACTATCAAATTACGCAATTGTCTGAACAAATATATAGACTATTGTTATAACCACCCAGTTCTGTGTCTCAGTACACGATGGCCCGAACCCCCAAAGGATTCTGGGATACTACACTCCTCCCTTCCCAGTGTCCAATAATCTGAACTACTCTGTACCTAACAACAATAGAATGTCAACTTTAACTAAATGTCATATTAAATAATGGTTTATAACAAGTTCAACTTAGCTGTTTGCTAGTTCATAGTCCTGCAAATGTTGAGGAAGACGACGGTCTCTATGAGGTTGTCTTCTTTGTTCTGCTCTCGCTTCCAGTTCGGGTTCTTCCCATGGTTCTGCAGGATTCACCTCCCTGGTTGGTAGTTGGATGTCTTCCAATCCACTCGCTATAGTTGTTGGAGGAACATCAGTGCGAATGCGGAGATGATCTTGGTGACGCCGGATAATTAGACCATCATCAAGCTGTATTTCTGCCGACACTGGTCCTGTCTTCTTCACTACCGTCCCGGGCATCCAACTTTTCGGTTTCCTGAAATCTTTCGCATATGCTAGGTTCCCGGTTTTGATAATCCGTTCTCTAGCATGATAGTCATGTACTGCCTTTTGCTGTGATTGTTTTTCCCTCACCCGATCTCCAAGGTTTGGCTGTATCAGATCCAACTGAGTACGCAGGTGTCTGCCCATCAACAGCTCCGCTGGCGGCACACCCGTTGTCGTATGGGGTGTAATACGGTATTTCAGAAGGAATCGCGATAATTTTGTTCTCATACTTCCTTCCTTCATCTTCTCAATGCCCTCTTTAAAAATTCTCACTGCACGCTCTGCTTGCCCATTTGATGCTGGGTGGTATGGTGAAACTTTGATGCGTTTAATACCATTTCGCTTCATAAATTCTCCAAATTCATTGCTCGTGAAATTTGTTCCATTGTCACTGACAACTGTTGTCGGTAGCCCATGTGTGGCAAAAATCTCGCGTAGTTTCTCAATGGTTGCTGTAGACGTAGTGGATGTTATCTGGTGAACTTCTAGCCACTTAGAATATGCATCAACCACTACCAGAAACATTTCACCTTTGAATGGTCCTGCATAATCAATATGAAGCCGCGTCCAGGGATGTCCTGGCCACTCCCATGGATGAAATGGTGCAGCAGCTGGAGTTGTATGATGCAGTTGACACTGATTGCAATTCTTCACTTCCCTCTCAATATCTTCATCAAGAGTAGGCCACCACACATAGCTTCTTGCGAGGGCTTTCATGCGGGAAACCCCTGGATGTGCTTCATGCAGCTCCGTTAAGATCTTTGATCGTCCTGGGGGTGGAATGATAACTCTCGTACCCCAGAGTAAACAGCCATCCTCCACACTTAACTCAAACTTTTTGTTGTGGTAAGATTTAAATGTTGTGGAATCATAGGACTCTGCCCAACCTTGCATTGTGAAACGAAGGACTTTTGACATAACTGGATCTCGTTTGGTCCACTCTCTTATCTGAGTGCTGTTGACTGGTGTTTCCTCCAAATGTTCCATCAGGAGGATTGTTTCACCTGGCTGTGGCGTTGACAGTGGCATCTTTGGTAGGGGTAGTCTACTCAATGCATCTACGTTCCCATTGTTTTTCCCGGCTTTATATTGTATCTTGTACTCGTATGCTGCTAGTGTGAGGGCCCATCTTTGAATTCGTGGTGCTGCCTGAGTGGGGACTCCTTTTTTGTCGCTGAGTAACCCTTCTAATGGCTTATGGTCTGTTTTGATGGTAAATGACTGTCCGTAAAGAAATTTGTGAAACTTCTTAACGCCGAAAATCATGGCCAATGCTTTCTTTTCGATTGTCGAATAATTTCTCTCAGCTGCGTTTAAAGACCTTGAGGCATACGCTATCGGTTTTTCTGTCCCATCAGGAAATACATGTGACAAAACGGCCCCAACTCCGTAATTCGATGCATCTGTCGCTAAGATTAACGGCTTGGTCGGATCAAAATGGATGAGTAAGTCAGCTGACTGTAGGAGCTCTTTTGCATAGTCAAATGCCGCCTTTTGCTCTTCTCCCCACTCCCACTTGGTTCCCTGTCGCAGTAGTCTGTGTAGTGGCTCTAGGATCGTTGCCACATTTGGTAAGAATCTGTGATAGTAGTTTATCATTCCAAGAAATGATCGTAATTGGTTAATGTTCTCTGGCTCTGGTGCTTTCGTGATGGCTTCGACTTTTTCGACCACCGGATGGATTCCGCTCTTGTTTATCCCATAGCCGCAATATGTCACGTCTGATGCCATGAAACAACATTTGATCTTCTTCAATCTTAGGCCCGCTCCAGACAGTCGCGTCAACACTGCATTCAAATTGGATAGGTGATCTGCATCGTCTTTACCGCCTACAAGAATATCATCAACTCGCACAATGACACTTGGAATACCTTGAAGTAAGTTCTCTAGTGTCCGCTGGAATATACCTGGGGCCGAGGATATGCCAAAAGGTACACGGCCAAGTTCGCGCAACTTGCAGCAAGTCTGTCATCAGGCCGCATGCGAATTGTTGCCATCAAGCCCCATCTCAGAAGCGTTCGCTCGGCTTGTTGCGGCTTGACGATACTTGCCCGCATCAGCACGACAACAGGCTTGCTGCAATCCGACGCCGACAGACCTGTCGCAATGGCGATGACAACAGACTTGCTGCAAGTTGTCGTTAACAGACCTGTCGCAATGGCGATAACAACAGACTTGCAGCAATTTGATGTCGACAGAGCTGCAGCAATGGCGATGATAACAGACTTGCAGCAAGTCCGCAATTGACATGACAACCAACGATTAAACATGCACTCGTTATTCCCGCGTGTTTTCACACATCAGAATTCAAAAAGCAAAAAACACTCGCTTCAAAGTACTTTAGATCATTTTATTTATCGTATATGTAACTGATCATAATACAATTTTACATATGAAATTACAATAAAGGCAAAAACATTGCTAATATATACTGAAACCGATGAAATATACTTCACTATTTCAACGCTTAAAAAGTATTCTCAATTCGTATTTTCGTAGCTGATATAGTGATAGTCATAGACAATATCAAAGCCATAAACAATGCTGTTTATATAAACTACCGGGGCCGGTTGTACGAATGGTGGATCAGAATCGCTATCCGGTGGATAAGTCGCTATCCAGCGGATAAATTTTATCCGGAGTGAAAATCGCGTTGTACGAAGCTTGGATAGCGCTATCCAACGGATAAAAATGCACTATCCGTTGGATAAATTTATCCGAAGGTAGTTTAAATCATTTAAAAGAGATTGCTATTGTGATAGAAATGGACAAATATACCGTTTAGAAGCTGTTTAGTAGTCCCTTTTTTGTCACTATAATAAACATGGAAACTTACTTAATATGACTTCCGTCTCGCTTTTGACGTACACCGAGCTCATTTTGACTTTTTTGAGTCACTTGCCCATGAAATAATGCCATGACTTTTCCATATTTTACGAAGACCAATGTCAGTGCTTAGACGTTCAGTTTTCTGGCCTTTTTCCTTCTTTTTTTCTATTATATAGCTCGATAACAAGCAATAAAACTTTCATTAAATGAGTTTCCTTCAACGCCAAACAAATATAGCTGCATATAAATAGACAACAAGGCGTCGAAAGTCGAAAAATATTGTTCGCTGGCCTTGATCAGCCAATCAAATCTTGCGAGAAAACGTTCTTAAAATTGTTTTGAGCCTAAGTGAAAGGTCAAAGAACAAATATTCGGACAGTACATAAAATAAAATTGAATCGACGTACTAAAACAAGAAACAAAACTCGCAGTCTTTGCTATTGCCTTCGCATAAAGAAGCCAAAAATCTTTTAAACAAATATCGATAAGTAGATAGCAAACTCTTCACTGTGGGAAACGAAGTATCGCAACGATTGGACGAGAAAAACTCCAAATATAAACATGAACAAAAAACCTTTATTGCAAGTTGATAGTTCAAAGCCAAAGGTTAGTGGAATTCACAAGTTATACGAAGGCAACAAAAGTTTACAAGTACCTAGCAACAGCTGACATAAAGATAAGAAATTTCAGGAAAATCCTGTTTTCTCCAGTTAAAATTAAGGTTATCCGACGGATAGTCCGTGCTTCGTACAACGCATTTTTATTCGGCAGATAGCTATCCATTGCCATTGGATAGGAGATTTATCCATTGGATAGGACTTATCCACTGGATAACTTATCCACCTTTCGTACAACCGGCCAGAAAATCTAGACGTGGAAAACACAGGAAAATACTTTAAACTACCTATAACTAACAAAAACTATTGTAGCTAAACATTAAAAAGGTCTTTTCTACTCTCCCACGATGTCTGCAAGATCCATATACAGACAGCAGATTTCCAAATAACAAACCCGGAGTCGGATTGTGTCCGATGATCGATCACGGAGTTCACCGGTTGTCTTCTACACAAATTTAACAAATACAAAGTCAATCGAGAAAGAAACACAATAAATAAAGAAAGCCTATATAGAAGGATACACCTTACCTGAAATTTATAATCCTCTGAACAAAGGCAAGAAATTTAACTGCAAATTCACCTCGAAATTCATTCCCTTCCTGTTGTCAAACTTCGCTGTAAAAAGTCATTATTGCCGTCGTGACTTATTTTACCGTTTGGTTTTTGAAAAATTGTTAACAGCATTGTTCATAACAGGTCTATTCACATCAGGTCGAAATAGGCCTGTTGATTTCATCAGATTTGCTGCAAACTGTTAACGACAAGCCTGTTGCCACTTGTTTTCAACAGCATTGCTGCAAGCTGCGCTCATCAACTTGCTGCTGGCCGCGGTCATCCAGTTGCGACAGACAGGTAGCATCAGGTCTGTCGCGGCTTGACGTATTCATCAGGGCTGACGCAACTTGTCATCAGCTTGCGGCGGCCAGGTAAATTCCGCAACTTGCAGCAAGTCTGAGAGATTTCTGGCCGTGTAGGCATTATTTTGAAAATTCCGTTGTTACACATATTTAAGTGTTCGCTTACTTTTAGATGTCTATACTCTTCGTGTCGAATTTGTTCCTTGTGCAATGTCACTCTTTTTCGTAATGAATCCCAAACAATTCAAGAACAACCGTCCCGATGAGAGAAAGTCTGCAAAATTTGCCCACAATCGACCCAGATACAACGTAACCGCAATTAATAAGGAGAGAGTAGGACAAAACCGATTCCAGCACAACAACACACGCAATCATCATTCCTCGTCGTCACTGCATCACCAAATGACATATGCTGAGGTCGCGAGAATTCCTCCAAGATATAATCCACAGCAAGGAAGTACCTACATCGTTGATGATTACGAAAGAATCCCAAGGAACACTTCGTTTTTAGAACAACATCCCATCAAGAGATATCCTCCAGAGAGATCACTCTACCATCCCAGGGAACGACTACGACAACCGCACATGACCAACCACCGTTGACAGAACCAAAAATTATTAACATTTCGTCAAGAGATCTGACGGTAAATGAAATACGGCTACTTAAGCGAGGTTTAAAATTCACTCCAACTCCACCACAAAATACAACAGAACTGAAAGCGGATATCCACGAATTCAGTCGGAAATTACGCCTAGCAGAATATTTTAACGATAAAGAGCAGAACATAGACAATTCACTTGCTAAAAACAAATCTAATTTTGTTCCACCAAGATCAGAGGACGAACATCTCACGTTATTTCTTAGCGACTTGTAAAAACTTGAACAATCCCAGAAGAAAACTAGGAAATGTAACATATCTACAGCAGAACAGAAAGCTCTTCAAGACCTTAAAAACGACAGCACAATCATAATCAAACAAGCAGATAAAGGGGGAGCAACGGTGGTAATGGACAAATCTTATTATAGAGACAAAATGCTATACCTCCTTTCCGACACAGAGAATTACATACAATTATCGCAAAACGAGGACGAAGCCATTTTACGAAAGATTAAGAGACTTATTAAAAACTTTGGAAACTTCATTACTGAGAACGAGAAAGAGTACATCACAAATTTCCTAATGAAAACGTCAAATTTCTATGGATTACCGAAAATACACAAATCAAAAACCATAACAGATGCTGTCACCGACCAAAACAATGATTAGACCTATAGTAGCTGGACCTATATCGCCCACACATAGACTAAGCAATTTTGTCGATTTGATTTTAAAACCATTATGCCAACATGTACCAAGTTTTATACGGGACAGTATGGATTTTCTGAACAAAATACCTACAAATATAAACGAGAAAACGATAGTGGTATCATTCGACGTCATCAGCTTGTATACAAGTATCCCACATGATCTTGGACTCACAGCAATCGAACATTGGTTGGACAAACACCGTGAATCATTGCCACGACCGTTCCCTAAAGAATTTATTTTGGAGGCCATTTCAATTGTCCTAAAGGAGAATACATTTCAATTTGATGACATTAATTATAAACAAATACAAGGAACAGCAATGGGCACTAAAATGGCACATTACGTACGCCACATTAACTATGGGTTTCATTGAGACACAACTGGACGAAAGGTTCAAGGAAAAGTATGGACAGGACGAAAAAGAAAACTTCGTGAAATTGTTTAAACGTTTCTTAGACGACTGCTTTCTACCCTGGCAGAAGACAGAAGCAGAACTCGAGGAACTTCATAAAATGTTAAATTCACTTCATCCAAAAATACAGTTCACGATGGAATATGACAATAAAAAACTACCGTTTTTGGATATACTACTCTACAAGAACGCGGAACGGTTAGAAAGTGATATACATTACAAACAAACGGACACACACCAATATCTGGATTATCATTCATGTCATCCTGGACATACAAAATCAAACATTCCCTACACACTGGCAAGACGGATCTGTGCAATTGTAACAAATCAAGATTTAAAGAAGAAGCGTCTTGATGAACTAGAATATTTCCTACAAAAGCAGAACTATCCGAAATTGCTTATCTGAAAAAACGGAATACAGAAGGCTTCATCAAAAAACATTGAGGAATTGAGGGCACCAAAACATAAAACTGATGACAATGTCTTGCCTTTAGTAATAACTCATAATCCCAACAATCCTCAAGTAATTGGAAAAATAAGGGAGAACTTTAAATTTCTAAACAATTCCGAGAAAATGAAACGAGTATTAGACAGAACAAAACTCATTGTAAGCAAACGCTAACCGAAGAACTTAAAGCGATACTTGACAAAAGCACAATTCAATTCTCTACACTGTGTAACAAAATGCGAGGAAAAGCGATGTGGAACATGCGATGTTTTAATCACAGGAAAGTCTGTTACATTAACGAGCGGAAAAACCTGGAAAGTCAATTCAACGATGAACTGCAAAGCGAGATATGTCATTTACGTGATCATTTGCTCAAAATGCGACAGCTTCTACGTCGGCCAGACAGAAAACTTACGAAAAAGAGTGACATTGCACAAGGAACAAATTCGACACGAAGAGTATAGACATCTAAAAGTTAGCGAACACTTAAATATGTGTAACAACGGAATTTTCAAAATAATGCCTATATATCAATGCATTAACACGGACAGACTTTTTAGGGAGATGAAAGAAAAAGAACTTATCAATATACTGAATCCGGATCTGAACGCTAATTAAAAAACCATTAAAGGTGATATCCAGTCGAATCTGCGCATGCGCGAGAAACATTGTTTTGGGGGGGTGCCCAAAACAAACCATATTACCGCAACTTACATGAAGTATCCCACTACCATGATATACGATACTTTGTTATCATGTCGCACGCAAGGAGTGACTGAATTTATGTGTCTCGAGCATGGACACCGAAGGAGATGGTTCTGAAAGTTTACCTTCTTCGAGCTCGAATCCAAGCGAAAGTGGTAAACGAAAGTCATACATTGCTAGCAAAGGAAGAACTAGAATATACTTGTACGAGCAATTCGTTCCATGGAGGGAGTTGAAAGGGGAACTAAACTTTGCTACCGACAAACAGCTTGCAGACTTCTTGATGAAAGCATGTTTATCCGGACGGGAAAGTGCTGTGAAATGGTAGGTTACGTATGTATAATAGTCGTGATAATGTTTTTATGGTTATTTATGATTGTGCTTATTTCAGTCATAGTATTAAAGCAATCATTGGTTCAGATCGGTTAAATATTTGATGTTTTTTCATATTTTAATAGCGACGCGGGCACACAGACAAATGTCAATGATGTCGATTCAATCTTTTCATTTTCATCTCCTATGCGCCCTCGTAAGTAATTTATATTCATTAATCTCGCATATTTCTCGCCTACTAATTTAAATTTTCTTCGTAAGCTTTTATATTTCGAAATATTTGTGTTGTTTTCATAGTGATGTTTTCTACTCCGGTACGTATGAACGAAGATGTCACAGCGACCAAAACACATGACGAACATTCCAGGCGGCAGCTTCTCTCGGAATCCACGATTTCAGAATTATCAAGGTATCTTTTTGTTCAAGTCCAATATAATTGTGTGCTTTATATTGAGAAGCAGTAGTGTATATTTTACTACATCATGAAGACAAAAAAATTGAAAAAATTTTTGCCAAAACATCACAAATTTGTGTCAATTTTCTCAAAGCTTTGGCCAGTAATAAATCTTAATTTGTTTGTAAATTAATAGCAATTGCCATTCAGTGTATCATTATTTTTGTGGGCTTTTATCAATACAAGCAAAGTATGTTCTTGTTATTCAAGTAAATGTGTTCGTCGGCATTCAAATAGCTGCCAATCTTAGATATACATATATATACTAATTGTTTACATTTGGATATGCACGTTTCTGGGCTGCCTTAAATGTTAAGGGAAGCGTCACATATCGATTTTCTAATGAGAAACTGCTAATTTTCAATTTTCATTTTAAAGGCATGATGAAAAAATAGGTACGCAAGGCGTACATGTATCTGCGAAAAAACTTGATTCACATTTTGTATTTTCTTGAAAGGAACTGAATAATGAAGGTGACATGGGACAATTGAAATATTTCATCACTTATTATAATAGCAGATAAGATTTAAAACAGGGCTGTACACAGCGGGGAGGGCGGCAGGGCAAGTGCTCCCCCCCCCCCACACACCGAGAAAATTTAACCAACTTTATAATGTGATTATGATTGTAAGAGATAATTATGCAGTCAGGAAATAAAAATTTCATGCAAACAATGTCTATACAGCCGGCTATTTAGTAAACTGTCACCTGTCAATTCAATCCATACTCATCAAATTTTCAAAACTTTATTGTAATCATATGAAGCAAAAGTTATGTCACTTGTTGTTTACACTTGCCAATGTTAACTGTTGAGTAACATACACAAAATATTTGGTGAACATGTCGAAGGCCACTGAATAATTGAGAATGTTTTGAAGGTCATGCGTGAAGTATATAATTAAATTCCAGTTCTGTGCACGGTTAATGATATACCACACTGTTCGGTTTAACACGTACAGCACATTCACACAAAAACAATTGTGTTGTGGGAGATTATCGGTTTGAGTAGAAGGTATCACAAGTTTAGTTTTGTACATTTGTGCCATTGATCAAATCCACCATATAATATATGATTATTCATTGTAGCTGTTAAGTTATTTTCCATACTAATGAATTTAGGTAAGATTGTCTTGCAAGTTGGTTGTTCTGACAAAATTATCCAGCCAATATCCAATACATTTATTCTTCATTCTTGTATTAATCTCTAAAGAAAAATATTTATGTTAGAAAGCAAAATGACAATGTAATGAGGCTCGAGAGGGTGAGGATTCTTTTATTTGAAAATGTTTGTAAAAATTTTGTTTAATTAACTCTAATGTGTAAAACCAAAATGTATAAGTATTTTAACTGATAACATCTTCAACCTTTGCTCTAACACTACATTTGATGACAGCTTTATAGTTGGATCGACTGTTGTTGTTATGGAGTCAATATACAGAAATACAGGACCAGGATTTAATTCAATATCTCCTGAGAACTGTTCAATAGGTTCCTTTGATATTGTTAATTGGCAATATTGCCTGCTATGTTTTCACTGTTTAAAATATTACAGAAGTCACAGATGGATTGTTTTTATTAATACTGTATAAATCTTTTTGTGAACTATGTTGACAAATGGCTTAAAATATCCTCGAAAATATCCAATATTTTATACAGTGTAATATATTAATAAAAAAATTCCAGAGTGCATTCCATGTCAACTCTACGCCGAAGATACGTACGGCAATATCAATTCTTTATTCTGTGGCACTATTAACTATAGATAGTATAGTAAATATTTGCCGAACTGGCGAACTCATGTATTATAAAATATGTGGGACATAATATTAATATATTTGCACAAATTTGGTATTTAAATATATAATATGTGGTATTTGACTACTTACCAGATGAGGATAAGATTCCATGTTGATAAATAACTTCAATTCAAGATAAATTGATAAAAATATCAAGATATTTTTGAAACAAAACACGATTTATACACGAGGCCTGACGAGGCTAAAGTATGCCCGTTCGCAGGTTAGATGCGGGCACGATGTAAACAATTGATGTAAACTGATCGGTGATTGGCTTAAATTTGCATAAATTGGCTGAATTATATAAGCCCATCGCTGAATGGCTACGTGCTAACACACGGTACGGTACGGTACGTTTGCGACAGCAATATATCTGCTTCGCAGATACAAAAACGCTTACCGCTCTCGAGCACCCAGAAGTAGAAGATTCTGACGCTGACGATCACTTGGATTTAGATAAACTGGAACAAACCAGAAGTTCTTTGTAAGTCCTGGCATACATATATACAGTATTCTTTTTTTAAGTTGATTTTCCCATGAGAAACTCTGGAGACCCACCCACTTCCACCCCCTCCTTGTCTGTTAGGGAAGGCCTGACTGCTTGCATGCTAATTTTCATTTTTTATTTTAAAGGCATGATGATGAGAAAACGCTAACCTCTCTCGAGCATCCAGAAGCAGAAGATTCTGACACAGATGATAGCTTGGATTTAGATGAAATTGAACAAACCAAAAGTGCTTTGTAAGTCCTGACATACATATATACAGTATGCTTTTTTAATTACAGTCAATCTACTTACAAGTGTGGAAAAATGTTGCATATTAGGGACCGGTCATTATTTATGGAAGGGGGGGAGGGAAAAAATGAGGGGGGCCATATGTATAAATAAATGACTAGAAGGGGGGGCTATTAAATTTTTCAAGAAAATGAGGAGGGGGGGTTGCAATTAAATTTGAAGGAATTTGCTTAATAAGCATGGTATCCATTTGGTTGTAATTGCAACTAAATCATGGTCACTGGTGTGAAATAGTTTGGATTTATCTTGTCTTCTGTGTGCTGTATGCAAATAAGTCTTTACTGATAAATTGGCAATGTATTATTACATCAGCTATCTTGATGTGGTTAAATACATTTAAGCAAGGTTAACGGCGAATGTACTTTGCAGGCCACATCCACTGATGGGAGTCTGTGACGTCATATCGATTAAAGGGGGTTGTTTCGCGCCTTGTGATCAGTGCTTCGGTCTGGGTATTCATACTGCCATTGTATGCTTTGCCTAACTGCAGCAAGTTTAGCGCTTAGATACCCTTCCCCCACCCACCCCACCCACCCATGTTTATTCTAGAGGATTTTATCTGGTAGTAGGTCATTTTATTTTATATAATTTTTAATCTCACATAAAATAAGATGTATAGACCACTATACACTATATTTTGTTTCCACTGACTTGTCAGTGTGACTGGTGCCGGAGGTATGCCTTGGCAGAATGTCCAGAATTGTCATGGCTATCTCCTTTTGCTGTCAATATTACTGATTGTTACTCTCATTGATATGCAGCTGCTATGGCAATATTTGTGCCATCAAATCTAGTTACAGCCTTGGACCACAAACGGCACCTGCCTCCAAACACTAATATTAATTCTCTGCCGTTAAACATGGTTACAATCGCGCAGATCAAATGGAAACCTGATTTTAGAGTTATAAATGAAAATACCCCTCTTTTATTTATAATTTTCTGCTAATATATATTTTTGGTCGACGTTAGTATCTTGTCTGCTCCATATTCTTATTTAATTAATAATTAACATTATAACGCCTGGGTATCCCCATTTGTCGAGTAAAAATGAAAATGGGGGGTCAAAGTGACTGGTCCCTAATATAGTACAAAGAAGTGTATGCAGTGGGTTGGCTGGAGCAGTTTTCACCAGGCTTTACATGTTTATTTGAATCAATGAGATATTAAGTAGAACTTCTGTACTAAAATATTAATGTCTGCATATTTTTATGTTTTAGAATAAATGATGTTATGGACAAAACATTTCCAGAGGAAGAAGTGTTTGACATGTTGTTGGGTGAAGAAGATGAATTAGAGGATCCAGAGTTGTCTTTAATTGAGGATAACCCACAGCATGCTGATTTTCCTAAGGATAGCATACCAGTACCAAATGTTCTACCTTTGCAGCTTTCAGAAATGGAAAAGTGTATTGTGTTCACCGACAAAATCCTGGAACTGTTGCAAAAAATACATGGCTCTCATTGCAATAGACCTGGTTGTTGCAAAACATGGGAGTTCAAGAAAACATATGTGGGTAGCTGTCTTGTTGTGACATGGAAGTGTTCATCAGGTCATTTGGGAGGAAGCTGGTCTTCCCAACCGATGTTCAACAAAATGCGAGCTGGGAACTTGTTACTTTCATCCTGCCTTCTCTTGTCTGGAAATTCATTTACGAAAATAGCATTGTTTTTCAAGTTCCTCAACCTCAAGTTCATTTCGAAGAGCCTTTTTTACCAACACCAAGGTCTATATGTAGCTCCAACTGTGCAAGGCTATTGGGATACAATGAGGCAAAGACTTGTGAATGAAAGGAAAAATAAAGAGATTCTTCTTAGTGCCGATGCTAGGAATGACTCGCCAGGGCATTGTGCGCAATATTGCACATATACAATCACTGATATGGAAGATAAAGTTATTCTACAGCAAGATGTTGTAGATGTACGTGAGGTAGAAGGCCGGAAGAGCACAAACATGGAACGTGTTGGTTTTGAGAGGGGGATGGATGCTATACTAAGCACTGAGATTATTGCAAAAGAAGTAATAACTGATGGGCATATTGGAATTGCATCGTTAATGAGTAAGTTTTTTATGAGTAATTTTGTTTGGGACTGACAGTCACAATGTGGCATGCATGTACAGTAGATGCATTTCCAAGGTTCTAACTGGATTCAGATAAAAATTATTTTGTTGTTTTTTATGGAGGGCAATAGGCATGCTGGACAGACCACAGAAAGCATACCACACACCTTAGGCTTCCGCTCGTTCCGCCAATAGTCTGCCTGGAGTGTCCCTAATCATGTCATGATTTTGCAAGCACATTTTAAAATAATGTTGTCTGTCAAAGGCATTGCCCTTGGCTTGCAATAGAACCATAAAATGTATTTAATTTCTCGATTCTCTGTTTTATAGTGCTGTGCTAACTCAGGGTTTTTCACCACTGGCTCCAGCCAAAAAAACTCCGGCTCCGGAGAAAAACAAAAATTTCCAGCTCCGGAAAATTTGTGAAAACTTCCCTTAATGCATGTGACGCTTCCCTTAATAGAAAATTTCCAGCTCCGGAAAATTTGTGAAAAATTTGTGAAAAAATTGTTTCATTTATGGTAGATTCATGAATAAATGGTTTGAAACATTTTTAACAGGTCACTGTGAGAAGTATGCTGATATTGTACATCAACGAGATGTCTGGCATGGTGGGAAAAATATTGGGAAAAAGGTCACAAATGTAAGTGGACTTTCTTTAGTTTTGCTATTTGTATAAAATAATATTGCTTGCAGTACATCATACAAACGTATTTGTTTTGTAAATCGTAATACACCTGTACATTAATAATTTATTTTGATTGCACTCAGACAGTAGACCTAACCTTTTATCACAATGAGTGACAGGTTCGTACCACTGATAGTAAGCTAGACAGGCATCAGACAACATAAAATATATACTAAACTAGTTGGTGCATTTGAACAATGCCTGCTAATAGTTAACAATAGACATTTATAAATTCATCTTCCTTTTTGCTTAGTACAGTATGTGCTATGAGTGTTTGCACGGAGTGCTGTAGATTAGTCATACAGTATAATTTGATTTTAGACAGAGTGACTGACAATTGAAGGTAGGTTCCAATGAACAAGGTTTTCTGTTTTATCATTGTAGGTAGCAAAGGAAAAGGGAAATGAAGATTTGTTGCAATGGTCAGGGGCTGTGAAAAATCATTTTTGGTATTGCAGTCGCCATTGTGATGGAAATGTTAATGATTTTAAGGTACGTAAGTACTACACTGTCAGCCAACATTTACAGTACTTACTGTTACTTACTGTATTTTTTTATTATTAATTAAAGTGACTTTAATTTACAGTTGCACTTATTGCAGTTGACCTTATAATTTTGGTCAATCACCTTATTAAAGGTCCCAAGACCAAGAGTTGGGGGGGGAGGGGGGTTTGAGGCTAATTTCAGGAGAACATTTTTAGGATTTGTGGAGAGGAATACTTCACCATGTGGTAAACGAGCATGAATGGCCGATAGATGATGGTAAAAGTGCTGGAAAATGTGGCCACGATCCCCTTAGTGATGAAGAGAGGGAAAAGCCATGGTTGGAAAAGAACAGCAAGGCACATAAGGCGCTACAAAAGATTGTGTTAAGCAAGAGATTCCTGAATACATTTCCATATTTTACTAATTTCAGGTAAGGGAAGATTTATTTTTTATTACCCAATCAATATTGTTGTTAAAATGGTGACACTGACAGTATACAATATTCGACAACATGGTACATAACTATAAATTTTATGAATATCACTGATATTATTTTTTATATTTGAAGGCACACAGGTTTCCTCGAGTCGTTCCACAATCACTTGTTGATGTATTGCCCAAAACGACATTCATACTCGTAAGTAGTATAATTGTTCATTAGCCAGCATAAACATTATTTTATATAAAACATTTGAATACGCCAACCCACTCACCACCAACATGCAGTATAATTATGGACTAGCACCTTTTGGTGGGTTACATTTTAGTGTGTTACGGTACTTAAGAAGAGAGAGTACTGTACCAGATATCACATTGGCAGACAGTTTCATTAACTTATGCGCTGTCCTGCGTTGTTTTACTTTCTAATGCCAGATGATTTTATTTGTATAAAGTCTGAATGAAATGTTCAATTTTTATTTTACTTCTTAGGTATGTTGGATACAAGTTAAGGAATCAACTGGCTGTCATCGACTTCAATAGCCATAGGAATCGACAGCCTTGTAAAAATGCTGCTGGAGAAATTGTGTATGTAACTAAATTTTTTTTTTGGGGGGGGGAGGGTTTCGCATAGATTACAGTATAGAATTGTATTTGCTATAATACTATACATGTAGCTGCATTATCAGAATACATTTGAGAAAATGGGTAAACTTGCCAAAAAAATATGTATACTAACTGGTTACAAGATTTAGGTTGAATCTTGTATGTATACAACATGAAGTAGCAAACTGTGCTAACAATGTCTTGAATGTTCTTCAAATGCATATAATTATATTTTATTATATTTTTATTTTGAGTTTCTATTTTTAATGTCAGACACCGTGGCCAGTACAGCAAGCGTACAAAACAGTGGCGACCAGTTACTGTCCTTCAACCAAAGGATTATGGTTATATCCCGACGCTTATTGTGAAGATCTTTGAGGAGCAATTGAAAACTGGAAATGTTAACAGAAAAATTGTGAGAGGTGCAGATGACCCAAGGAACATCGCTGCAAACATTGCAGTAACGCCAAGACCAAGTATTGAACATCTGCTACAAGTACATAAGTCCAGATTCTAATTGTGCTCATCCATAACAAATATTTAATTTAAATATGAACAATGGTTTCTTGCTGCACAGTATGTACAGTAAGTACTGTGTCTCTACCACACATTTAGCATCTTTCATAGGTGTAAAAATATATGTTGTCATGCAATGTATTCAACAATGCACACACAGTCTAACCTTACAGTATAACACATATTAACATCAATAGGTCTTAAAATACCATAGGTCAAAGTTTGTTTATATTTTACAGTGTGTAACAAAAAAACTCTTGCTTCACCCAATTTTTTTTACTCTTTTAAGATTGTGGATTAGAGCTAATTGACAAATTTTTTGGTTTGTTTCACAAACATTGATTTTAGTCTGCCGTGCGTGCCGGACAACAGCCGGGCTACGCAGGCGGCAAGCATTTCTGAAACAATGAAAGTACTGTATTTTTTGTGTGATTTGCTGGCTATAGCATTTTGAATAAAAATTACAATATTTATTATGTGATTGTGATACAAGTTTTTCTTACTATTGTGCAATGTTCTGTCACACTGATCAACAGTTATTATATTGGCCTACAACCTTGTTGGCCTGAAACCTACATAAATACCATTAGGTGATGGGTAGCGGTTTCTAATTGCATTTACACAACAGCTTGGTACTACTCGCCTGTTGCCTTGCCCAAGTCTCCCATGCTGCCAAAGAACAAATTGTCTATATGCAGCATGCCTGAAGTTCTCATTATTTCGTGGATTTTCCATTGCCAACATGTCCTCCATATACCTCATTGCCACATCTTAAATATTTCTGTCTAATACAATTTGATGGAATAATGGGTCTATTGTTATGCATTCTCGGACAACTTGTGTGCAGCATTTATTTTCCGCTTGAGTTGGCATGGCTACACACAAACCACACTTGCACCAATCAGGTGAATGGCTGCTTTCTGGGGGCCCTGTTTCTCCTGGTGTATCTGTGTTGACATTGTTTGGTAACTCGCCATTTACTAAGTCAGCAAACACTGCAGGTTGGCGTCTTAACAATTCAACAGCCAGATGTCCAACTGTTTCTTCGTTTAGACCATTTATTAATTCCTAAAGAAATATGTATAATAATGTATTTTAACTGTTAGTAGCAATTGATATTCCAGGCAGAAAACAAAGTTTTGTTAAAACCAATTGTTTTTGGCTCTATTAAAAATATTTTCTAGTCTATAATATTTTCACTGTCAATGCAATAGTGTTGATAAAATATTACATTAATTCATTACCTTGAAAAATTGATCAATTTCCTGTGTGCATGAATCGATCCTTTTCATTTCAGTGACTTATTGACAATTGGTAATAAGCAGCCACTCCAGCCAGTAAACAGGAAGTTGAGCAATTTTTAAGCAAATGAATTGATCAACTTTAGGTAATGAATTGATAGAATATTTTATCAACACTTCTGTTGCATCGACAGTAACAAATATGTATTTTCTGCTTCTGTCTCGTATTGTAATATTTTAAATTACAGAATATATGAAATAGAAAAAATATACAATTTAGCATAATGACATGAGAATTGCACAAAATATAATTTTTATTTTGTGGAAACACCATTTCATGCATACTTTGTGTACTACCAAAAAATTTGCAATAAAATAATATAATGTGGTGTTAACACATCAAAACTTATATTATTATTTGCCATGAAAAAAAAAAATATTTACCAGAATTTGCTCCTCATGTTGAGCCTGTCTTTCTTCTGAATTTTCTTCAGCTAATAATCTGCCACATCCTCTTCCCCGTCTGGATGTTCCACGGCTGGTTGTAGTTTCACCTCCAGAAGCCCTTGTACCTCTTGAAGTGCTTGAACATCCTGCCCTATGCTGATTAGATTGTCCTCTTACTCTGCTACGTTTCCTTTGGGGTGGTTGAAAACTCTCATCTGAGGCCCCAGAATCCTAAACAATATTTAAATTACTAATATACTAATAGTAAATAATAATAACAGTTCATGTTTCTTACAGGAAACATACATGGCCTATATAATATATACAAACATTATTTTTGTATTTATCAAGAAATTGTATTTGATGTCAGATGCCAGATTCGACCATAGACCGATTATTTGCACTTGACCTGCATGTAAATTACTGTATAAAAACAATTATACAGTGCTAGAGATATAAATTGTACTTACTAAATCCTCTCCAGAAGATGAAGAATTGCAATCTCCATCAACCACATTCAATTTGTTCAGACAAACTTGGTTGTCTTGCCCGTGACACGCAGACGAACAAAAGTTTCCAATATTCTTGCACGGACATGCATTTCGACCGATCTCTCAAAGACACATCCCCTTGCATTTACAAACAGTTGTTTGCTCAGCATGAAAAGGAGTCTCAGATGCTTGCATAAGGTCATCTTCGTCTTGTTGCTCGAGCGTAAAACTTGTTTCCTCCATTGTCCAAGACGTTGTAGAATGGATAACAATATTAATAAAATAATGCAGTGTTTTTGTAAGTGCGAAATAATTACCAAGTTAGCTGTTAAAATGCCACCCATATAGATAGATATCGATCACAAATTGCTTTTGAAATATGACTTCCAAATTTATTCGTAATTCTAAACATTCGTTGCAAAGTTAAGTTTTTTACAACACAGCATATTAACATAACATTCGACTACGCTATGAGTGAAGGCCGCCATATTTGATATGTAAATTAGCTATATAGACACGGATACTTCATGTAGGCATAGGTATAACAGAGGTAAACAAAAAAACGTAAACAAAACACGCGCATGCGCAGATTCGACTGGATATCACCTTTAACGTTGACCAAAAATATATATTAGCAGAAAATTATAATTAAAAGAGGGGTATTTTCATATATAACTCTAAAATCAGGTTTCCATTGTAACCATGTTTAACAGCAGAGAATTAATATTAGTGTTTGGAGACAGGTGCTGTTTGTGGTCCAAGGCTGTTACTAGATTTGATGGCACAAAGTATTGCCATAGCAGCTGCGCAGAATGAGAGTAACAATCAGTAATATAAAGGAGATAGCCATGACAATTCTGGAGATTCTGCCAAAGCATACCTCAATCCGGCACAAGTCACACTGACAAGTCAGTGGTAACGAAATACAATGTATAGTGGTCTATACATCCTATTTTATGTGAAATTAAAAATTATATAAAATAAAGTGACATACTAAAAGATAAAATCCTCTAGAATAAACATGGGTGGGTGGGTAGGGAAAGGCTATCTTCAAATTTAATTGCAACCCCCCTTATTTTCTTGAAAAAATTTAATAGCCCACCCCCCTCCTTCTAGTAATTTATACATATGCCCCCCTTATTTTTTCCCTCCCCCCTTCCATAAATAATGACCGGTCCCAAAATAGAAGTTTTCATTCATTCAAATTGGAAAAAAACACACTATAATCTGTATGTCTGATTTTTTATTGTCAATATATTAAGATTGCAACATTACAATAATTATAACTATATGTGACCACAGGTTATATATGTATGTATTAACTTTATATATGGTGCTTCATGCCAACATTTTAAAATATGTCAATAGAAAATTATTCTTTACTGCAGAACTGTCAAGGAATAGGATCATCCATATAGCTGCAGACCTTAGGCAGCCATGGATAATAATATAATTTGCAAGAAGAAATACATGTGGATCTCACATAGGGTTTGCATCTACATCACTCCACAGACGAAATTGATGG
>CACRXK020008470.1:0-20751 GCA_902702795.2 Paramuricea clavata
ATATATATATATATATATATATATATATATATATATATATATATATATATATATATATATATATATATATATATATATATATATATATATAGGAAAGTATTAGAATTCATAAAATTTTAGAATTCATGCATAAAATATTAGAATTCATAAAATATTAGAATTCATAAAATATTAGAATTTTATCAGATGAACCAAAGTCTGGAAAATTCTTAATTCTGACTAAAAATTGTTGTTTCTAATTTTTGTATCTATATTGTCAGCATTACGCACCTTTATTGTGATGTTATATTTATACTGCTGGAGCTTATAATTAATCATAAATCATATATAAAAGACTTTGCCTCAGGTCGTAAATTGAGGCCCTTTCACATATTCAATTTTTTATGGCATTTCTAGTACAATTTGTACCCTTGTCCGAACATTCAGAACAGATGAAAAAACGCAAGTGGAACGGGCCTTTAGGGAATAAATTACGCTTAATAAATCCAGCCCACGGCAGCTGCAGATTTGGTTTCTCTACCAAAACCATACAATTTACTACAGACACTATATATTTTAAATTTTGTGTTATAAAAACATTTCGTGGCTATCACATTTAAGTTCGTTTAAATGTTTATAAATTTTTACGGAAGGTTTTGCATGATTATCAAAAATCAGCGCACTTGTGAATTTATAAAGTGTTACATGCAGTATTAGCATTTTGTAGATAACTTACAAAGATATAGCAAATGTTATTATCACTACGTAATGAAATAATTACTTGTTTTCTGATAATACATTTTTATGGATCGATGTTTTGATTAAGAACTTTTGCTTTATAATGGAGTATAGTATATGATAGTTTTTAAATATATCTATCACCAAATATAAATCACTATTAAAAACAATACATATCATATATGTGGTTTTGAATAAAAGCAGCAAATCACCACAGGCAAATTTAATAGAAATATTTGACATGTGGCCATGTATTATGCAGCTGCTGACATATTCCCACAAATTCACTGATTGACAATAACAACAACCCTCCTCCCAAACGATAATCATTCATTGCGCGGCAAAGTTATCTTCCCACAAATAATACAATTATGTTCCATGCATAGATTGTGTGAGTGAATTAATGAATGTATGAATGAAAAAGCGTTGTAAATGAATATGTTTTCAAGTTTTGACTTACCCATGATGAAGCTCTTGTGAATATATGTAAGGATTAACTTGTGTATTCGGAAGCAGCTTTCATCAGCCTAACAATTAAAAGCATCTCAAAATCAAACCTAATAACATATTTTATATGGGATAAGCATATATATATATATTAAATTTAATATGGGATAAGCATTTTGAACTGGCTATATATATGTTGAGCAAAAACGAAAGGGAATTCCAAGTAAAATTGCCTTGTGGGGGGGGGGGGGTGCATGGGGTATTAGGGTGAGCCAAAAGGAAACATGCACGCCTTGTACCCAGTCCCTTCGCGTCTGGGAACACGATTGGGTAAAGTTTGAAATAAGATTTAGTGCCTTTAGTTAGGATAGATTTTGAAGGGTGTACTACCTGTAGCTATAAGATATACATTTAATAATACCAATCATTTGGATACATGCATGCTCTACATTAATAGACCAGCCATTGGGTCATTCATTGTTTTGTATCTTTTCTCTGTGAAAGGAAATCGGAACACCAAAAAACACACGACTTCGGATATATAGAGCATACGGGTTAACTGATTAACAACAAATTTCGCGGTTGATTAAACAGAAGTGCGTTGTTTCCCCACTCAACGCATCATTTTGCAAAACTAACTACGTACAGTTTTCTCCAGTGAACCCAAATATCAGACAATTCTTCAAAATCCTACAGGGAGGAATGCTTCAAAAAGCAAAACTCTATATGCTTCAGTTGATATCAGCGGTAGGGCAGCAATGCACAAAGATAAACCCAGTTTTTTAATTTTAAGTAAAAATAAAACAATTCGAGGCTTATTGGATTATGTTTGGTATTTTGAAAGATTGAGAGGGGCTAAGTGGTGTAAGGAATGATGGACATATAAAAAATCAATATTTGATATACACCATTGCAACTGAGCTGATAATTATAAGTTTATAACGTCTTTAACATCAGTCGCTGTAATGCAGATGAATCGCAATGAAGCTAGGTGAAACATCTTGTGAAGTTTGAGAAGCATATGAAGGTTAGTTGTTGCCGCATGTATATTTACGAATTGTCATGCTTTTGGTCTGAAATGCCTGAAGAGATTAAGAAAAGGTCGACGTATCGAGCGAAGGCCCTTCGGCGTCGTGTTTACTTTGAATTTTAAGTATCAAACAGAGTTGAACTGTCTGCGATTTCTGGTGCAATTCTCATCTTCTGATGCATGTGAACGAGTAGATGAGTTATGAATGTATCGAGTATATTTAACATCATCAGTCGTCATCTAAACATTCATAACTCCTCCACTTGTTTACATCCGTCAGAAGACGAAAATCGCAGCTAAAATCGCAAACGGGCCTTTAAGCTTCATGGTTTCAGTTTTGAGAATACTGCCTACACTGGAACACTTTCGTATTCTTTACTATACAGTACATGCATTTGATATTTACATGACTAATATATATCAGCGTCGTCGACTTATGCATGAGGCTATAACAGGTCTAAGAACAGTCAGTTAAAATATTCTCATGTTATCTGCATGGTGCGAAGTGTTTAGTCAATGTGGCTTGTGCCCTCGTTAGTATATGGGACGGTTTTTATGGGCCCCATATGTAGAACAATTAATTAAAAGGTTTATAATATATAGTATGACATCCTGTCATCTACTTGGGTCAAGGCCAAGTGGCATAGCCGTTATGTAGAATGGCATATTTTCATATCTATATATATATATGAGTGGAGTACTACACCTCTGATTGAAATTACTGGCAGCTGTAGGCTTACGGTTTCGATTCCGAAGTACACTTTACAGTATCTAGTAATTATTGCATGTTGTATAATTGCATGCGATACGTTTTTGAACAAAATAAATTAATTCATACAGTGTGTAGAAGGAAATTTAAATAAACTGAAGTTTAATAAGTTCATTTCGCAAATGAAGTTTATTGGTATCATCAATCCCCAGGGTTTTGGTCGTAAGGCAGCACTTGCCGTAAGGCAGTCGTAAGGCAGCACATATATATATATATATATATATATATATATATATATATATATATATATATATATATATATATATATATATATATATATATATATATATATATATAGAGTGGAGTACTACACCTCTGATTGCAATTACTGGCAGCTGTAGGCTTACGGTTTCGAGCTTCACATATATCTAGAGCGAGAACTCGACTGGCCAAGAACTGAAGCCAAGACGACGGAAATTGAAGAGCTATTGGAGTAATTGGACGCCATTTCCAGTCCCTTTCTACCGCTTTGTCTGCGCGGTTAAGACGAAGCTTGCAAGGAGTGTGCCAGGGCTCGAAATAGCGGGCTGTCTGAATGGCCAAACGGGGGCCATATTTTAGAAATGGCACTGCAAAAACAAATTTGAACTGCCAAGTAAAAAAAAATGGCAGGTGAAATTCTATAGATATATTTCATTTCATTTGCGTACCACAACTCATACTAGATCACTTAGTTGACTAAATACGTTATTACCAAGTTTAAAAATACTTAAAATGCATATCATGAAAACATTGGTTTTTACAATATGATTCATATGAGACATCGCTATTTTGGCAGTTCAATGAATAAAAATGGCAGGCTGAAATTTATTTCACCTGCGAAAAAATTTTAGACTGGCAGGCCATATTTTTTCTCTACTTCGAGCCTTGGAGTGTACCGAAATTTCGTATTTTAACATCGATTTAAATAAAAAACAACACTGTGGTGTTATGAACTGATAACTTGATTAGCGACACGGTCTTTTAGAAAAAAACTTATATTATAGCTGGGGAAAATGATATTAAAACTGTTCACGACCTTCATAGGTCAATGGCCGCCATCTTGATTTCACATTTGCTCCAGACATATAGAGAGTTCAACGGGTTTCGGTCGTGTGAAGTTGACGATAGATCTCCCGTCCGCAGAGGCTTTTTCACTTAGCCTTAAATGGCGTACTGCGTAACGTGGACCGCTGTATACAGAAGACACGGAGGGCGTTTACCGCCCGCGTGTCTTCTGGCCAGAGGTATAAATTACCTAAATTCGTCATGTAAATTATGTGCCGCAAAGAAAGCCTCTGCGGATGTAGGCGTTTAAAAATGCGGGCTATACACCCGCGGATTGTTAGAATATGCGGGTATTTTTGAATTCGCGTGAGAGATCAAAGGATGCCTTCCCTTGGTTCCCCGCGTGCGTTCGCCAATTACACGAAGTGCCTTCCATTTTCAAGGAACATACAGCCTGCGTATTAACCTAAAATCGTAACTTGATAAAATGTGGATGAGAGTGTGCAGAGCGCCATGCCTTGTTAAGTAGCTTACTGAACCGTAATAGCTTTATCTCATTTATGTCGAGATTGATTTATAGTTTCTTGTAAAACTCATTAGTTCATGAAAAAAAGTTCAAAGAAATCTGAAATATTTAATGAGTTGTTAGATTAGCATATAAAACATTCTCCAGATTTGCATAAACTTTCTCAGATAAAATAACTTTTTTCTAATAAAAGCCGACTGCGAATTAGATGGTCACGTTTCACAAGCTATATCGCGTCCTTGGATGTTGTATCAAAAACGCTCGTGATATAACCACGGTCGCTCATGACGTATGTATTCCACTTAGAGAGCTTTTAAGCTTAAAAGCTTCGCGTTCAACGACAAACGACAAACGTCAGGCAAAAAAAAAAATACGCCATAAAGCAATAAAAAGTAAAAGGGCTTGTTGTTTTATAACTAGAATGCTTAACTATTCCCGTGTCATATGAAAGAAAATATGACATGTAGAAATCGAACGAAAATTATGCCAAGAAAATTCGACCTTGCTGTTTGTCATTCCCGCAAACGTGAAGCTTAACCTCCCTATTATCAAAAGTATGATAGCCTAGACAATTAATTCTATAAACAATTAAATTTTGCAACTGGGGGCATGGTTACGTATATACAAACGTTTTATCGCTGAAGTGCTTGTAGGCGTGTTTCTCTGGGCTTGACAGGCGTGGGGATAAACGCATACACGTCCACGTTTCATATTTTGGCTTTTAATTATCACGTAGAGTATAGATCTCCTCAATATCTTTATAAATAAACGTTTCGATCAAGCGAACAGTATGAGGTTCGCAGTATGACTTGATATTTGCATAATAAGCAGACAAAATTTATACGACGAATATGAAGAAAGCAGATTTAAAGGTCCAATTTAAGGTAGGAAAAATCTCTTCCAACGCCCGTGGGAGGCGCATTTGCGCAATATTTTTTTCTTAGAATAAAGTGGGTGTTAGACCAATTTGTTATTTCAATAATCTTATTGTCATTTACCAATTAAGTCGTCTGAGAAGATTTTGTTTCGAGAACATTTATGGCTGAATACAATGGCGTATTTGCGGTTTATTTAATGCGAACAGGAAAATACAAAGTCGTGAAGGTATTACGATTAGCCCTAATTCAGCCTAACTACTATAGGAAACACGCATTGTCGTATACACAATGCACGTTGACCAGTAAAAAATCGAGATAAAAATATTCAATCGATAAATTTTTGTGCTATGCGAGCGGCCCCAAGGTCACTTAGTCCTAGGGACTAATCCCAGGATTGCCCGATTTTAGGGACCACCTGCCATGCAGGCTAAGGGACTAACTACTATGCAGGAAACACCGTTTTTGTACACAGTGAATGTCTACCAGCAAAAATATTGAATCACTAGAATTTTTGTCGAAGGTGAACAGCCGGATATAGCAAGGTCTGAACAAGGGGCCAATTATTACATGAAACAATGTGTTCGTACCAGTAAAAACATTGAATCAATAAAATCACATCTGACATTAATTTTTTTTGTTTGGTCGAAATTTTTTATTATTGTTTCAAAGCATCCGGTTTCGTAAGCCCGGCATTTATGAGGATCCGGGCGGCTTACGGACCGAAAGCTTTATCAAAAATAGTATTCGGCATACAAAACTACAAAGAATTTATACTACAACTCATATTTATAGATCGCTATATGCCAAAGGATATTTGCTAAGAACATTGCAACATTGCGTCTACCACCAACCACACAAAATCATGTTTATACATTTATGGTAATCTCACCCCGTGATGACCCGACACCCCCTCTTGGTCACGTCGGCGCATGTATGGGCGAGCTAGCTAGTATATTTAACCAAACCGGAAAATACATATACTTCACACTATATTGATTTTCATAATCAGGTGATTGTCTTCTGAGTTCGAAAACATACTGCTAATGAAAAGGTTTGTCTTTTATGAATACGCAATCGAATGAATATATAGTTTAATCGCCATCGACTGAAAATATTTCTTACGTTTTAGTGATTGCAAGGACAGTACAGCCTCATGAGGATCATGGTATAATTGTTGAAGTATTATTCAGACAGTACTTTGTCATTGGGACATTGCCCGGCATTGTAGTATAAAACAACTACGTGTATCCGGTGTTCACTTAACTTATCAACAAACCACAAGGCCAGATTTGAAAACTAGGTGAGTACTATTGAATACGAAACACGCTGAGTCAAATTACTACCAATGGGAGGTTTTTGCGCAGACTGAAACTCTAAGGAAAGAGCTATCCAGTATAAATAAAGTTTATATATAGTTCTCTCTTGTATTAAGCTTACAGAGACCCATAAAAGATGTCTCTTACTAAATCAGATCAGTCTAGGGAGTTTAGAAACTGATAGGGCTATCCGGTCCAGTATAAATAAGGTTCCATATGACCACCTTTTATAGTTGCAAATCCTTGTTCTTGAAACGTTTCCCCTTAAATCTCATGCAATATTTATAGCCCCATTTATAGCCTATACCAATGTTTTATACGGTTGAAAAATTATTGTTACAACTTACAGCGTTGGTATACAGTTATTCAGCAATCATTCAAAAGCTCTCAGAAATTATTGGGCCAGTTGCTCCCCTGCCCCCCCCCCCCGTCTGCCACTGCTCCACGTTCACAGCTGTTCCCACGCGCGTATCTTCCCGCGGCGCATAGAGAGCAGTGAAGAATGTCTCTATATAACTCGTGCCTCCCATTGCATTGTGACAAAACAATTATATATCCAATTCATAATCGAATCCCTAATGTGTTTATATAGCTGTTTGTCGCAAACAGTTCATGCTCGCAGTTCATGTCGATAGAAAAATTTAAAATCGCTAAACAAAACGCAGTGAACTTATACTGTACATGCAACGAAAGACAACGTTTGAAAATTAACTATACACCATCTTTTCATGATGAGCAAGTAGGTCTATATTATGTGTTTTTATTTTAGTATATTTGTCAGTCAATTAGGGCCAGTTATATCATAGTGTTCTCTGAGTAGTGATAGAATATGACAAATTTGGGCTATCTAAACATCAACTAAGATCCATGCCCCCTTTCTTACAAATTAAACACTATCCTCATTTCAATCTAACTAGCCAATCTCAGATGAGCTTTCGTAATCTTCTAATTTAAAAAACAGATTTCGTATATAAGTGTGTGAACAACACATATCACAATAGCTTTGTCGAAACTGTTTAACTTATTTACCTAACATATTAACAACGTTAATTGCTATTTTTGTGTGATTAAATGGTTTGAGAGATAAGAGATGCTTTAGATAAAAGCCTCCCATAGGAAATTTCTCTACTAGAAATAATTTTTTTATTGCCATAATGAAAGGTAGAGGCCGGTAAAGACAACGTGACCATAATTAATTTAGTCTTCTACAGAGGAAAGGTTTATTGTTTTGATAAGATGTGCGATAAAGTATTGACGTAAAATTGTGGTAATAGAAAGTACACCTTATCCTAAGTTATGAGAAAAAGCAATGTTGTTATCACTGTAAGAGAGGGCGTCTAAAAATGGCGGTGAGAGTGTCCTGATTGTAAACATGTGTAAAAAGTAGATCAAAACAGTGTCGTGCAATGACATCAACAACTCATTGAGATATTTATTGTTTAAATTAATGAGTTATTCATTGAGACAGGAACTGACTATATATTTGAACGCGGAGGTTTTAGAATGATCCGTTTCTATCCAGGCTTGAAAAATCACAAAAAGAAGATTTGCGAAAAATATCACAAACTTATCACCAAAAAATCGGGGGAAAAATCACAAAAAATTTATGATTTTTTTTTTATCTCGTACACTTTTTAGGAGTGATTTGGCCTCGGGAAAAATTTAATACTAGTACATTGGGGACTCCATACATTTCATAGTAATTTTCGTCATTTGTTAAAGGTTAGCCGTGATATTCATATAGGCTACTGTATTTATCCAAATGTGCTTAAATGTTGTATACCTGCTAGTTTTGTTCTGCTCTTTCTATTGGTTGAGTTCATTTCCTCATTTTGTTACTTTTAAACACTCGGTGCCAGTACGTGTCCTCATCAACTTCGGAAACGGTAAGTCTATATATGGAAAACAAATGTATTAGTACTTAAAACATTCTCGACTGATTAAGACGGCACGAGTATATAAGTTATAGCCGCCAGTATGACGGTGCATGTAAATTGTTGTTTATTTGGAAACTGCAAATATAGATATGATTGTCTTGGATAACAATGAACAATTGTGGGATATTTTCCGACGTCGGAACTTCTAAATACATAACAACATATTCTTTCAAAAGTATAGCCTATACCAATGTTTTATACGGTTGAAAAATTATTGTTACAACTTACAGCGTTGGTATACAGTTATTCAGCAATCATTCAAAAGCTCTCAGAAATTATTGGGCCAGTTGCTCCCCTGCCCCCCCCCCCCGTCTGCCACTGCTCCACGTTCACAGCTGTTCCCACGCGCGTATCTTCCCGCGGCGCATAGAGAGCAGTGAAGAATGTCTCTATATAACTCGTGCCTCCCATTGCATTGTGACAAAACAATTATATATCCAATTCATAATCGAATCCCTAATGTGTTTATATAGCTGTTTGTCGCAAACAGTTCATGCTCGCAGTTCATGTCGATAGAAAAATTTAAAATCGCTAAACAAAACGCAGTGAACTTATACTGTACATGCAACGAAAGACAACGTTTGAAAATTAACTATACACCATCTTTTCATGATGAGCAAGTAGGTCTATATATATTATGTGTTTTTATTTTAGTATATTTGTCAGTCAATTAGGGCCAGTTATATCATAGTGTTCTCTGAGTAGTGATAGAATATGACAAATTTGGGCTATCTAAACATCAACTAAGATCCATGCCCCCTTTCTTACAAATTAAACACTATCCTCATTTCAATCTAACTAGCCAATCTCAGATGAGCTTTCGTAATCTTCTAATTTAAAAAACAGATTTCGTATGTAAGTGTGTGAACAACACACTATGATATCACAATAGCTTTGTCGAAACTGTTTAACTTATTTACCTAACATATTAACAACGTTAATTGCTATTTTTGTGTGATTAAATGGTTTGAGAGATAAGAGATGTTTCAGATAAAAGCCTCCCATAGGAAATTTCTCTACTAGAAATAATTTTTTTATTGCCATAATGAAAGGTAGAGGCCGGTAAAGACAACGTGACCATAATTAATTTAGTCTTCTACAGAGGAAAGGTTTATTGTTTTGATAAGATGTGCGATAAAGTATTGACGTAAAATTGTGGTAATAGAAAGTATACCTTATCCTAAGTTATGAGAAAAAGCAATGTTGTTATCACTGTAAGAGAGGGCGTCTAAAAATGGCGGTGAGAGTGTCCTGATTGTAAACATGTGTAAAAAGTAGATCAAAACAGTGTCGTGCAATGACATCAACAACTCATTGAGATATTTATTGTTTAAATTAATGAGTTATTCATTGAGACAGGAACTGACTATATATTTGAACGCGGAGGTTTTAGAATGATCCGTTTATATCCAGGCTTGAAAAATCACAAAAAGAAGAGAACAAAATTTGCGAAAAATATCACAAAATATCACCAAAAAATCAGGAAAAAAATCACAAAAAATATATGATTTTTTTTATCTCGTACACTTTTTAGGAGTGATTTGGCCTCGGGAAAAATTTAATACTAGTACATTGGGGACACCATACATTTCATAGTAATTTTCGTCATTTGTTAAAGGTTAGCCGTGATATTCATATAGGCTACTGTATTTATCCAAATGTGCTTAAATGTTGTATACCTGCTAGTTTTGTTCTGCTCTTTCTATTGGTTGAGTTCATTTCCTCATTTTGTTACTTTTAAACACTCGGTGCCAGTACGTGTCCTCATCAACTTCGGAAACGGCAAGTCTATATATGGAAAACAAATGTATTAGGACTTAAAACATTCTCGACTGATTAAGACGGCACGAGTATATAAGTTATAGCCGCCAGTATGACGGTGCATGTATTTGTTGTTTATTTGGAAACTGCAAATATAGATATGATTGTCTTGGATGACAATGAACAATTGTGGGATATTTTCCGACGTCGGAACTTCTAAATACATAACAACATATTCTTTCAAAAGTGAGCTTCATTTGCAAAGTTTGGTGTGAAATGATAAGAGTTTGATTACGTCACACTTATCTATGATTGGTTATATGTGGTCAACATCAGGAAATTACTGTGACCTCCTATATATACTTTTTGTATACAACGTCAGGGCTTAATCAATACATAGTGATTCGTAAGATCATTTGGGTCATGCAGCAGCTATATATACAGCCAAAGGGCAAAGCGCATAAACCAAGAAAATTACACGACAGTATATTGTAAATAAAATTGGTAAGTTTTTATCACCTTATAGCTAGCAATCTGAAAATCAATTAGAAATCTATGCAGGATATAGTGATCGAATCAGGTTCATTATTGCGATATTAAATTCTTACTGACAATAAATAGAAAACGTTTTCCTGTTTTGTTACCGTTTTAGGCGGATGATTGTGAAATAATTTCTTGTCATAACTTGGAAGATTACCGTAGTTTTAGAAAGTAAATATTAAAGCCATCATGGAAAATGTGGAAAGCTGGGATTCCAACCGAGTGGATGTTACCGGCACAAACACACAGGAATAACAGTGATTGCTTTTCAGAGTGTATTATCCATACATTCACTAGACTATACCATGCAGTTTGGTTGATTGGTTAAATTGGATGCATGCATGGTATATTTGATAGCATATCGAAACTGGCCAGCAATACCTCTGTCGATTGTAATGCGATGGCAACAGTATATAAACCCGCATTTTCCTTTTTTAGTTACTGCACATATATAGTCACAGATTTATTATGGTATTAGGAACTGGAGTAGCTGTATGTACTACTACTATAAGGCAAGGTGAATTAACATATTAACGAAATAAACACATCTCCTAAATATCCAGTAAAAATAGAGAAAACTATGATAGTTCTATACCTGTATAAATGTTCTGTAATCCAAGAGAAGAATTGTCTAGCTAAGATCATATAAATCCAGTTGGTGTCACCAAATGATATTATCACAAATTCCTGAAACAGTAACGATGGCATTCAATGAGTTGATTTGAGGGGAAGATAAAGTATGTAAACATGCATGCAGAGTCTATACCCTAACAAGGTTTTACCCGGTGTGATGATAATCACCAACTGGATTTAAATGATCTTAGTTGCAAAATTCTTCTCTTGGATTACAGAACATTTATACAGGTATAGAACAATAATTTTCTCTATTTTTACTGAATATTTAGGCGATGTGTTTATTTCGTTAATATGTTAATTCACCTTGCCTTAATTCTGAGATGTTATTAACACTTTCATTTTTGCACGCGCGCAATTTGTTGTAATTATTTTGTTTACTTCGTTAATTTACTGCGCCTTGTAGTAGTACATACAGCTGCTTCGGTACTAATGCCATAAAACACTGCACAAATGAGAAATCTGTGACAATGTACAACAACAAAGAATACGAGTATATACTATTGTCATTGATACAATCGACATGTAGAGGTAAATTAGATCTATCGCATTTATTGCTGACCAAATTTGATATGCTATCAAATTTAATATTTCATCTAATTTAATAACCAATTAACCAAGTTGATAGAGATTTGCAAATGTGTGGATAATATACATTGAACAACAACGCTGTTTTCCCCGCGATGTGTTTTTTTTTGTAACATCATCTGGTCGGTTCTAAAAATACACACTGTTTCCATCGTAACCTAGCAACAACATTTCTTTTGTTTTGTTTATTGCTATGTTTATATCGCGGATTAAAGCGTAAACACTTAATTTTCATATCCTTTCGCAGCAATTATTTTCACACATGATGTGCGTGGTACGGTTAGTTCGTGATAAAGCCCATGCGTATACGTGCCTTCCATCTCTGCGAGGAATGTCTCATTATAATTTTGCCTCAGTCACATCATGTCATTATAGTCTATCAAGATATTACGATGGTCTATATGAAGCGCGGCAAACTTAAAAGTCATAAAATACAAGGCCGTTGTCTTGTTGTGCTAGTTCATTGCACTTGGACTTTGTAGCTCAGTGGTCAGAGCGACAGTGCACCGAGAATCGCAGGGCCACAGTGGCGATTCCTGTCGGAAGGCGTATAGTATAGTTGTATTTTTCACAACAACCGCAGGCTAGGTCTAAAATATGTACCATACATATAGTTTTAGTTCAAAATTTCAAACTGCAAAAACCCTCAACATAACAATTATATGCAACTTTTTTCACTTTATATTACAAAGTTTAATGATTTCCTATTCATCATGGTTGCACGTTTCACCTCAGCTATCCCTATACGTACCTATTGGACCGTAACCGTGCACAAATTAACATAAACTCAGACAAAAACATCATACCTTGACTCCTTGAGAGACTATCGTCCGTATTCTAAAAGCTCACTCACACTCACTGAGTGAAAGTTCAATCTGAGCTTTTCTTGAGTGCCAATGCTGTTTTTGAATAGCTAGAGAGTAAGTAGGCACATAGTAAGGTATGACACTAACCCTCCAGCTATTCAAAAACAGCAATGACACTCAAGAGAAGCTCAGATTGAACTTCCACTCATTGAGTGTGAGTGAGCTTTTAGAATACGGACGAATGGCATGATGGAAGAATGTTTGCGCTTTGATTGCACCCGATAACAGTGCGCGGGTTTCTCTGGGAAGGGGGGAGGGGGGTTAGCGTCTCAGCGTGCACAGTATAAATGTTGATCTACATTGATTATGCCATGATATATTCAAGAACATGAAAAATAGCGTTGTTGATCTTATCATGATTAAATTCATTGGTGACAACTGACAAGCAGCAGTAGTAGTATACGGGTACATTTAAAGGTTGCGATTTGTCGTGCACGACTCGTATTCTGGTGTATGTGATCGAATAAGCACGCGTAAAGACCAATGAGTAGTTTGCCATCAACTAAATGAAAGGGACGGTAATTTCCAGGATTATTGGGAATCTCACTCGATTGAACTAAAGTTGAATGATTTTGTAGATGGAAATCTCGAGTATGAATTTTATACATTTATAAGACCTAACTAGGAACAGTTGTGAAAAATACAACTACAGGTCCTCTCGCAGGAATCGAACCTGTGATTCCAGTGCAGTGCTTGAACCAACTGAGCTACAGAGAGACACTTGTCGAGCTCTAACCAACTGAGCTACAGAGAGACACTTGTCGAGCTCTAACCAACTGAGCTGCAGAGAGACAGTTGTCGAGCTCTAACCAACTGAGCTACAGAGAGACAGTTGTCGAGCTCTAACCAACTGAGCTACAGAGAGACAGTTGTCGAGTTCTAGCCAAGTGAGCTACAGAGAGACAGTTGTCGAGCTCTAACCAACTGAGCTACAGAGAGACAGTTGTCGAGTTCTAACCAAGTGAGCTACAGAGAGACAGTTGTCGAGCTTTAACCAACTGAGCTACAGAGAGACAGTTGTCGAGCTTTAACCAACTGAGCTACAGAGAGACAGTTGTCGAGCTCTAACCAACTGAGCTACAGAGAGACAGTTGTCGAGCTCTAACCAACTGAGCTACAGAGAGACAGTTGTCGAGCTCTAACCAACTGAGCTACAGAGAGACAGTTGTCGAGCTCTAACCAACTGAGCTACAGAGAGACAGTTGTCGAGTTCTAGCCAAGTGAGCTACAGAGAGACAGTTGTCGAGCTCTAACCAACTGAGCTACAGAGAGACAGTTGTCGAGTTCTAGCCAAGTGAGCTACAGAGAGACAGTTGTCGAGCTTTAACCAACTGAGCTACAGAGAGACACTTGTCGAGCTTTAACCAACTGAGCTACAGAGAGACAGTTGTCGAGCTCTAACCAACTGAGCTACAGAGAGACAGTTGTCGAGCTCTAACCAAGTGAGCTACAGAGAGACAGTTGTCGAGCTCTAACCAAGTGAGCTACAGAGAGACAGTTGTCGAGCTCTAACCAACTGAGCTACGCAGAGACAGTTGTCGAGCTCTAACCAACTGAGCAACAGAGAGACAGTTGTCGAGCTCTAACCAACTGAGCTACAGAGAGACAGTTGTCGAGTTCTAACCAACTGAGCTACAGAGAGACAGTTGTCGAACTCTAACCAACTGAGCTACAGAGAGACAGTTGTCGAGCTCTAACCAACTGAGCAACAGAGGCCAGTTGTTGAGTTCTAACCAACTGAGCTACAGAGAGACAGTTGTCGAGTTCTAACCAACTGAGCTACAGAGAGACAGTTGTCGAACTCTAACCAACTGAGCTACAGAGAGACAGTTGTCGAGCTCTAACCAACTGAGCAACAGAGGCCAGTTGTTGAGCTGTAATTGCAACAAGCCGTTGACAACAAGCAGTAACTGGTTTACGCTGTCAAAGTTTCTGTGAATGTGATCACAGTGGACTGTTTGACAAGAGTCTATTCCCTCAAAGATTTACCTGTGCAAAATTTGTAGTGTGATCACAGAAACTTTGATAGCGTAAACCAATCTTGGAACGGAACCCTGAATGATGACAGAGATCGGGAGGGATGATGGGACGTACCACTACCACCACCGAGACTGGACTTAAAAAATCCAATATACAATTAGACCCTATATGAACGCAATTTACGACGCAAGTCTAGACATTTTTATTTTATCAGATATAAATAATAAATAGAGTATTGACTCAGCTCTTACCCGATGTTCCCGTCGCCGTGGTAACGATTTCGACATCGCTCCTACTGATCGTCTGCGAATAAAAGATGGCCCTTTTCCTGCAGCCGGACGGGGTTTCTGTAAACGTGGAATCTTTTGATTTAAGTAACGTTTTCATAAAGATACTTGGCCCAGCTAGTAATGCCATGAAGCCCAAGCAAAACCCTTGCGCTGGGGTGATTTCGTCGCGAAAAATGAACACTTGTCTATCCAGAAATGATTTCGAGATCGCGTAGACCAAAGAGTGTAGATCAGCGATACAATGTCTGAACTCCAGAACAATTATACTACTGGTGTTATCCCCAAGGTTTCCATTACTCGAGTACAAATAGACCTGCCATTCGTTACAGTTTGAAAACCGTTGTAGGTTAACGACATTGCCCTCCGTTGTAAATAAACAAGCGCTTTCCAGGTCGGCTTGTATGACAGTTTTGCGACATTCGACATTATTCTCGATCCAAACCAACTCGCGAAAGACACGCTTGGGTGTTCTGTTTAATCGCTTGAAATTAGGGGCCCTCTCTTCGAAATGACCTTCGTTATCGTAATTTAAACGGTTGTGAAGTAGATATTCAACATTTTCACAGCTAAGTCGGCCTTTTACAGCCAGCAGTAAAACTACATTTGGCGTTTGACCTTCGTAACTGGTCAGAAACCAGAAGTTCTCGGATCCGCTGCCGTATTCGGCTTTCGCATTTTGCCACTTTATTCGCACAAAAACTAGAATTTTCTGGACGAATTTTGCAAGCAACGAGACCGGTATTGCGATGAGCAAAAACGCATACGTGAACACGAAGACCAATATATTTAAAAAGCACGCAGCGATGAATTTGGAAACGATTATATAGCCTGGTATCGCCAAAGGATGGCGAACTTTCGGGATTGTGTTCTTGGTAGATGGAGCCGACGACCCCGGTTTAACGCCAGCCATTTCAATCTATGCTAGATGTACAGTTATGAAGCCATTTCAGTTGTACGAATACGCCAGTCCAAATGTCATATTGCCACGGCTATTTCAATTTCTCAATTCCGTATTTATCTTAAGGCTGTAATATATATTCTATCAGTCTATCGACAGATTAAACTCTCTTGTGTGTAATCGTCAATGGCAGCATGACCATTCGCTCGAAACGGTTACATTTCACGCCATCGATCGATAAAACTCCTCATATTTCTACATTCACAGCTTTAATGTATTTCATAATTCAAAACACTTTCATATTTGTAATACAATGTCCATGGCATGAATATATAATCGTCGAATCACATAATTTACATTTCAAAGGGCCGTGCTAACTGGAACGATTATTTCAAGTGCAAGGCTTCGTTAAGATTTTTAATGAGCTCTTATTGAGCGGAAATAGGAAGATAAGTACAATGCTTTTGACGGAATGTTTCATTTCATAATTGCAATATGTTGCAATTTGTGTTAAGCTTTAAGAAAAATAATAATTTGCATGATCTTGATATAGGGGTGGCTCGTAATCGTATACGAGTTGCATCGGCTCTTCCCTGCTTTGAAATCCAGTGAAGATATGCTATTTAAGTTTAAGATAGGTTTACATGCACCGTCAAAAGTTTTTATGATCAAAGTGGGAGTTTTGCATCAGTAAATTCTAAATCGTGAAGGATTTATAAGAAGTGTTTGAACGAACGGAGTTCTTGTTTAACACTAAATCAATTCCCTCAAACATTTCTTACAAATCTTTTAAAACTTAGCATTACTTAAGGTTACAGGACACCTTTTTTGGCGTTTTGCGGAAAATCGCTACTGCGCGCTCAATATCAGTCCGATTTTCATCAAATTTTCAACAAATGTTCTCCAGTGCATGCAAAATATGGTAAAGTTGTAAAATTAACAAACAATAAAATAATGTAAGAATTATTCAGGAAAATCTTAAATCGCGGTACCGTTACGCTTTTGAGTTGTGCTCCTGCTGGTTTCTTAAATTTATGAAAATATCATTTTTATACAGTAAAATAGTTGTTCTAAAAAATTGTGTTCGGAAATTTTTGTTTATTTCGTCATTCCGCTGATATGGCGATTTCTTTGACGACTGCAATATATTTCTGAATTGTTTCAGTGAATTGCTCTTTATTTTTAGAATATCCAAAATTACAAAAAAGCCGAACACAATTTTGTAACTGACGTCTTTAGCTTTGTCCTGTGAAAATTTGAGAAAAATTGGTTAAAACCCGCGGGAGCACAACTCGTTTGAAAATCAGTAATTACTGTAAATTTTTGGGGAGAAAATTGAATTTGAATATTACATTTTCAATGTTTTCCTTATTGCAGCGAAATGTATTTTATTAAATAACTCTGCGAGTTTTCAACATTGTTCGTTCAAACTTGGTCAGATAGTAGAACTAGTCTAATGCTTTCATGGAAACCAATAAAAATTTTTGGGGCGAAATTAACACTCAAAGGTGTTCTGTAACCTTAAGCAAAATCCAAACTTATCACAGAAAAGTTGAGGGAGGCTTTGCATTGGCGATAATGATAGTATTTTTTCAGCTCTGAATACGAAACTGTGGTTCTGTTCAGAAGATCGATATTGCTCCAGTGATCCGTGCATTAAGAGACCCGAGACCTCACTAAACTTTATTTATACTGGATAGCTCTACCAGTTCTAAACTGTTCTTCCCATGGACTATATCTCTAACGGTTAATGAGTTCAAACGACAGAAGGAAACCGAATTATCCGGAAAAACCTGTGGTGTTTGAGGAAATAGAAAGCGAAAGAGATGACTTTTTATATTGCCTCTCTGTGTCCGTTCCAAGTTTCCTAGTCAAGTGGTGGAAAATATATTTTACTTTTTGAGTCCGCAAGAGAATTTTTTGAATATAAACAGGAAATCCACACACTGTAACTGTGTGCTATTAACAAGTTGTCAAACTGGATGTCATAACAGAAATATTTTAGTGCACTGAGAATCTTAATATTGTTAGGAATATAACATAAAACTAATCAAGGGTCTGATCCTATAAGATATTAAATAAACACGCCAAAAAATGGGCACTATCAGGGGGTCCGGAGGTGATCTGAAAATCGAAGTAAAATCACTTTACATCACAATCAAAAAAAGTCTTCTTTTGCGCATAACACACGCAACGATATTTATTCAACACAACACATCGTCATAGAAAAACTTTTAACAATTTTTATAGTACCATGTTCTTGACCAAAAACGCTTGTCTATAAACGAAATGAAAAATACACAACAGGCAACAGGATACGCTGCTCAAACCGTTTAAGTATGTTCTTTTAATTTTAAACCCGTTGACACTATAGAGTTTTTGTCACGAAATACAATTGTTGTATGAATGTTGTTGATTTTTCTTTCGTCGCTATATGTAACAAAACGCTTAATGTCTGACTAACCCCATCTTTATAGTAAAAAACCTCATCTTGGTCAACTTTTTCACTGTGAAAGTTTCCAGATATGAGCTAATGAGGTCATTAGGTGAACGTTTGGTACAAAAAAACATAAGGAAAACTAATTTGCAATTCACCTAATGACATCCGGAAACTTTGACAGGGAAAAAGTTGATCAAAATGGGATTTTTTATTATAAAGATATATTACATTTCTTCTTCAAATGACCCGAATATTACACAAACCAAAAATCAACTTCGGGGTTACTTCACACTTTAACGTCTGTATGTTTCCTCAGGAAATAGTTTCCCTAAGAATCTCAAACGTTCAGAAAGAAACTCAAGAAACATGGTACGATATACTACTTTAGTTCAGTAAACGTTTTTATCACTGGCTAGGCTATCTTGAAATCGCAATGCATTCTGGTTTATCCAGGGTTATTGACTTTTGGGTGGGATTTTTTTCTCTGTTGCATAAATGCTAAAGGAAAGGTCATTATTTATGGCGAAGAGAAAAGGTTGGGTAAACAAAATTTTGAGTGAGTAAAAGGTTGGTCAAATGAAAAACAAAACAACTCAAGGGTTGGGTAATACAAATTTATTGTCATTTCCAAAGCATGACTCACTCAAATATTGAAGACTAAAAAGCAATGTCAACAGTCATATGTCAATACAATATTTAAATCAATCAATCAATCAGAGTCACTATTTTGATCATTTCCCGAATTGTCAGGAGGCAAATGGTGTCTCCAAAGAAAGTACATGTGCAGACAACATGAAACTTTAGACTGCAGAAAATTGCACAAGCAGTTATCAAACTCATGTCACAGAAGTGGTAAAGGACATGTGTGACAACTGAACGGTATCATTTTGTAAAGTTTTTGGCCAGGGGTAGGTTTTTTTTTTAGTTGACATTTGATGTTGGGTAAATTTTTCCCCTTTTTAATGAAAAGACAAGCGCGCAATCTGGGCACAGAGTCGTGAGAAGATATCGTCAATATTGCTATGCCAAAAAAGTCCTATTCAGCCACAAACACACTTTTGATCCTGGCTAGACCAAAATGCAAGAGGGTACAAGATGGCGCCCAGTTTTGATAAAATACTTCGCACAGTACGAACACCACACAAAAAGGCATAACGTACGAAAATTATTCACATAAGTATGTACAATATATGGAGTTACCGATTTTCATTGCAATTCAAACTTTAGTTATCTTTGGGGCGAACGAGCATTTTCAACGAGTCTGAAAAGATGAAATAGTTGGAGATTACAAGAGAGTCATATTTATTAGACGTGTTTAGATCAAAATTTAGTCTAGAATGCAAATGGTCTATTAGCACCACAGATTATCAAACTGACCTGAAATGTTCCTTTATAATTTTTAATTTATCATCATCAACACTACAACTTAACACATCAACAATATTTTGGACGTCATTATAATTCTTGACCAACGTTTTGGGAGAGGACGTCACAAAGTCTCGACAGACAACAGAAAGAAACGAAAGCCTTGAAAAAATAAAACAAAACATAATTTAATCCATTGATAACTTTCATAGTCGAACCCCATTTCAAGCGGACTTTGGCACCTCACCAATATGTCTGCTTGAAAGGAGTGTCTTCTTAATAGGTGTTTGCAACAGCGAACACATCAGGAGTTAACGCCCAAGTAATTTAGGAACAGTAGTAATCAAAGGTAAACATGTCAACGGAGCTCCGTTGCTGGTTATGTTGTGGAATTTTTCTGATAGTTCAAGTTTCAAAGAGACAGTTTTTCTTGCAATTGTTTGAAAGACAAATTAAAGAAAGACAAGTTTGTTTTGTTTTTAGGAGATTATAGTTCGCTAGTTCATATATGGCATACAAATATTGCAAAACATCAATAACAGATATATGTATCTAGTGAATTTTCTTCAAATTGATTTTCACCATTGATTGTTATGAAAATTTGATTTATCATATTTATGTACATCAGTTACGTTTGTCCACTTAATAGAGATGTTTTTTTTCTTTTTTCTTCTAATCACTTCATGGCAAACTGATAGAATATTGACATTTAGCAAAAGGTGGCCACACAGGACCTATTAGTTCCAAGTGATTAGACAGGACATAGTCCCAACTGAATAGAGG